>JAVQJF010023745.1:0-71673 GCA_036023855.1 Gadopsis marmoratus | reverse complement strand
CGCCCACCCAGAGCCTGGTTCTGCTCGAGGTTTCTGCCTGTTAAAAGGCAGTTTTTCCTTGCCACTGTCGCCTAGCGCTTGCTCATGGTGGAATTGTTGGGTCTATACATATAGAGTTGGTCTAGACTTGCTCTATGTTAACAAGTGCTTTGAGATAACTGTTATGATATAGCGCTATATAAATAAAATTGCATTGAATTGAAACATCTGTTGAACCATGAAACCACACTGTTTGATATTTATTTTTCTCTGGTCCCACTACTTTAATGTCACCTCCTTTTCTGTATTTTCCTCTGCACTCTGTCTTACCTTCTTTCCATCTGCCTCTTCCTTATTCTTCTGCTTCTCTTCCTTTTGCCCTATTGTTGTCTTCTGTTCTGTGGGTCCTTCCAGTTGTGTAGGCCCCACTCTCCTCTGGAGAACCTCCAGCCACTCCTGCAGCATAAGACCAAAACTGTCACAATGGAAGCCATGAAATGAGAGCATGTTACTGTGAGCTTTGACCATGTCCTATGGCTGCCATTCATTTTAATGTAGGTTAGAGGGAAGGGAGGCCGTATCACTATCAGTATTGCATGTTTATATTCCATGATAATGTGCTATGCTCACTTAAACTGTACACAACCATCGTTCGAAGCAAAAAGTAATTCAAAATGATGAGCCTAATGTGTGATGCAAGTGGTTTCCAATGCATTTTTTTCCCAAAAGTCAACTTCCAGCTCGCGCTCATTGCAGCGTGGAACTATATTCTTCCTTTCATTTTCTTTTATTGCAAGCTTCTGTTTTTGTCGCCTCATGATGCATGTTACATTCTTTGTTTTCAACTCTTTTAAAGCCGCTTTGCTTAGGATTTGAAAATGCTGCAGACGGCAATGCACAGCCCTCTGATTGTTTCCAGGAAAACAGAAACAAATTCACTGCGCCACTTTTCATCAGGATTATTTCATTTTTCTACAAACAAAAGCATATGGCATCAGAATAATTTGAAAGGTACTTTACTCACATAGAAATTCCTAGAGTTGCTTTGAATAGAGCAGAACACTACATAATGTACTGTAGTATAGCTGCTGTCTCATTGGACAATGATATGGCAAATATGAAACATGGTTAGATGGTTTCTGATGTTACCTTTGGTCCCAGCTGATCCTTCTCCAGGAGCTCCAGGAGGTGGTGACATTCCACCCTGGCCAGCAGCAGCTCAAAGCCTACTAGCATGGCTCTGTCTGGGTTAGCATCCTCACTGAGTCTGTATTCACTGAAATACATCAAACAGTAAAGAGGACAACTGTGGAGAACAAGTGATAAAATAAAACAAAGTGATGGCATGAACAGACAAAATGCCCCTTTCACAGATGACAGAAACAGGCTTGAATCCAGCATGGATATTGTTTCCCCCCCCATTTGCTTCAAGATTCACTCCCCGATTCTATTAGAGCAACTACAAACCCCCCACATTTCCCCCTAGCTCATGGTTGACGTGTACAAACTCAGATTTTGCTGAACATTGGGTGCTGTAACAAAATCTTAAAGAGTGTATTTCAGACAAGATCAAATGTGATTGAAAACACTTCAAGGATATGAACATGGCCATGGTTTGCACACATTTCAAAATGTAACCCTAACCCTGGCAGCTGTAAGAACAGGCCTTGTGGTTTGATTTCTACTACATTTATTGTCCCCCTTGTTCCAGTTCTTCTTCCTTGTTCCCTACCTTTGTGGACCATCAGTATGAGGCAGGTAGCCAATAGAGGCCAGGACTGACTGAATGGTAGAACTGCTCAGAACTGGCAGAAGACCGTAAACAAATGGACCTGTAAAAGTCTGAAAGAGACACAGAAACAGAAATAAATTTCATCCATTACTAAATAAACTGTAATTTATTAAGGATCTCTTAAATTTGGTTATTAAAGAATTGTTATTAAAGATATGTAGGGAGGAGGACATTCTGGTGGACAGTGTCATGGAGACACTAGCTGCTTCCCAATTCAATACTATGCACTAATCCGAAGCAGGAGTTGAGTATGTAGTGTGTTCACACTAAAAAGGTGAGCCGCATTAAGAATTCTCAAACCAGTCAGTCAGCAGACAACTCTTGATTTCTGAGTTGAAGTACACTATTGGGGTTGAGGTATTGCCCAAGAATACAATGCAAAAGGAGATTTGTAGGTGATGGTGAGACAGCGACAGACTGGAAACTACATTTTGCTGGCTCAAATTTGTACAGTACTTGAGGGACTGTACTTAGTTACTTTCCACTACTGCACATTATGTGCTTACTGTGCCATTGTGTTAGTGTCATAGTTAAATCACTCTTTGCTTTCAGGTGTTTCCTCTTTGTACTACATCCTGCACAGAAACAGGAACTGAAACAACTCATAAAACCGTCTGGAAACAGCACATTAGCAAAATAAAATGCACAAAAGAAGACTTTTGATTCTGGTTAAACATTCTGGAAATTATGCATTAGCTGTTCCACAGGTTATTGACAATTTCAGAGCATATGCCAATTAAATATTAAAAGCTGTAACAATGGATTTCAACGAGTTATTGCCCTAGAAGCAGAGACCAAAGTCTAAAAGAAGTAGGGCCATCCTCAGGACAAACATTTCCGCCTGTGTATATGCTTTCCAAAATCAAATGATTACTGATTATGATTAAATTAACATTATCAGGCTCAAAGAAAATTCCTAAAAACTTGTGTCAAATTATTTGTGTTTGTACACATACCTGTCCAATAATACTGATAAACTGATCCGTTTAAGTTACGTTTAGAAAGAAAGAAAGAAAGAAAGAAAGAAGTGCCACCTTAAGTGTCTTGATTTCCTTCTTCCAGGGGTGAAGGAATAAATTGACGCAAAAGGTTTCCAGCAGTTCGGTGGCTTTGATAAGCGCAGAGAGGAGTTTCCTGTAGTCTGAGCTCAGGGCTTGAATACCCTCTCTTAAAGCCTGATCGAATGGAAACACAGTGAAAGTTCCTGTAGGTTCTGGTTCCCTCAGCAGATACTGAGCCACCTTCTTCAGCAGCCAGTCATCGCGGCACGGCCGAACTTCTGTACACAGTTGAAGGTAACAGTTCACATAATCCTTATAAATATCCTGGCGGGAAACCTCCGCCTGTTCTCCTGCTCTGATGCCGTCCTTCATGACTGTCAGACTGACAAACACACAGCTAATCTCGGTCCAACTATAATGAGGAAGTACTGCTGTCAAACAACCTGACGAGGAAACGAAATTGAGAGCAGCTCTGCCACCACTGTTTCTTCATAGCCTATTTACAAATATCAGAGTTATAATGTTTTTTTTCTTAAACAGCACATATTTATTCACTATATATTATTTATAAAAGCAGTTACATTAAATAACACTGTTTTAAATTAAATACATTTAATCTTTTTTTTTTTATCTTTTTACATTAAATAACTATTTTCAGGTACATCAGGACAAACAGTGCAATTACTCAAGGGGTGAACGTATACATTATTCTGTAAAATTACAGTGCCGTGTAACGTTGTTGCGGCGTTTTTTTTTTATCATTTATTTTATAAAATGTAATTTCTTATAGAATGTCAGGAATTCTTTTATACAAATGTAAGCTATAAAAAATACTGAAACAATATATTCATTCAGTAGAAATCATATGCTGGGATGTTTTCATACAACAATACAGTAGTGAGAGAGAAGGTGGGGTTTTATTTTGAAAACCGTCACCCGCACGTATTAATTTTTGTTTCCGGGATCAGTAGCGCGTCTAGTCAAGCACGCTGCCAGACCATAAACACAGCTCACAGCCTCTTTAACAGAAGACGTTAGCTATGCGGTGGTGTTATTCTTGAGGTAAGTGACAGCGTGTCACCGTAAAGCGTGCAGTTTTTGTTTAGGTTAGACTGAGTCATGTTCCTGATGTTTTGGGTAGCCGTAGGTGGCTATTAACAATTGTAACTGCAAACCACGTAAACAATGGTTCCACAATGGTTCTGTGGAGAACAGATGCCAGTTTTGATAATCGATCAAAGTAAAGTTCCCTAACGTTGCATTAGCTGGATCCAGCTACTCACATTTGCTCACAGTATAGACTACAGTATATTACTCATCTAGTAATTAAAAAAGATATTTAAATCGTTATATTGATGATTGATAATGGAAATAATTGTATCCCTCCTTTATACAGTATATCCTGTGCATATACGTTTGTGTGTGTGCCGTTGCTTTGACATTGTGTGAAAATATCCCTCGAGCTCTGCATGTTGACCTTGGGTTCAAACTGTATATCTGTGATCATAAATATTGTCAAACCTAGGTTCTGAGATTCTGTCAAAAAGAAACAAAAACATAAAAAGCTAGAAAGTGTACCTTGAGTTTAAAATATTTTTGTCACTGTGAGTTGGTTATGCCAAGAAACCCCATCTCTTTTCTCTTGATTGGTTGTTTTTCATTGATCCCAAAACTGTAATAATGATAACTTTGATGTATTCCCATTAAATATAGAATAGTTAGTAAGTATGTGATAAGAGTAAAGGCATTGCTTTTATCTCAACAATTAACTGTAGCCGGACCCAGTATATTCGAGAAGCAGTGATTTTAAGCAGATTCTTCTTGTTAAGTTAGTGTAGAAGGCATATTATGATTACATTTCTTATTTGACTCTTGTTCTGAATGTCTGTCCCTGTGCAGGCTCTGAGAAGCACAGTCATGAAGAACCGAAGTGTTGGCTGGCTGGACAGTCGGCTCAGACAGAGAGTAGAGCAGGTACGAGCCTCCCCTCATCCTCCTGGGGCTGTATGTTTATAAGTTGATTGGTATTTGTTTAACAAATAAGCCGAAATGGAGGTGTTTGTGTAATCTCACAATTTAGTAAAAGCAGATGAGCAGTTTCTCCTATTCTGTATTCTGTCATATCTTACACACACAGACCTACGCCTACGCCTAGGTAGAGCGTTGTTGCTTTGATCCCACCTCCTCCTGTCCATGTCGAAGTGTCCTTCGCAAGACGCTGAACACTAAGTTGCTGATATTCTTATATTATTATATATTTCAGTATCTGTCATCCAGCAACAATGAATATGTGGACCTTTCAGCCATGGCCCTGGAACTTCAAAAACTGCACAGGCAAGTTCATCACAACAGTGAATTTGGTCTGGCTCAAAGCAAAGTTGGTCTGCTTAACCTTTGCTTCAGTCTTTTCTACTTTTATATTCAGGAAATCATCCAGTAACTGAACACACACACACACACACACACACTCTTCTATTAAATGGCTTACAAATCTTATTTTTCTTTTAAGCTGTTCAGAGGTGAAACACCTCTCAGTATTTCACAATAGAGTTCCACAGGATCACAAACGACACCCCCCAAAATGATCATACAGTTTAATTAACACCTTTCTAAAAGAGTTGGGACAAAAAACCAGACAACATTAGCACCTTCATGATTGGCAGGGTTGTTGGATTGGACTACATGCATTTCAACTAAAATGAACACTGAGTGTATATTGATATGCATGTATGTAAATTTAACGTCATGACGTGTTTGGTTTATATTTTAACTTTTAGAATGGATTATGGCAGAAGAAACAAGACCGCTTTCAGGATTCAAGTAGAGAAAGGTAAGCGAGTCAAAAGTACATTGAAGCCTTGTCACACTGACAGTAGTTTGGCTTGCATTTGTAGATGGGACCAGGGTGAAGATGATTGTTTTGACTTAGTTTTAGTCATGATAATAAAATTATTGTCATGTGATCACAGCAGAAAAGAGAAATTTTCTGCAATTCTGAGAAAACAAAAATAATTACACACATAACCTCTCCAGTCCCGCATGCCAACCAGTCTATTCCAGTTTTCGTCTTTTGGAATATGTATTGTGAGAAGCTCTGATTTGTCTTTGCCATGTGTCTCTCCTAGTGTATGAATCAATCATGCAGGAGTCTGGGATGAATCATCTGGAGAGCAAACACTTGGCTAAGAGAGCCAAGCATAGTCACAATGACGCAGGGTAAAGGAAACTCTCTCTGGTTTGGACCAGCAAGACCACATCTTTCACCTCAGGACTCTTAATTAGTTATTCTCTCTGTTGTACACATAATCTCTTTTTAAACATTCAACTAATGCCATTCAAACCTGTGTGTTACCAGTGATGGCAGCAGCAGCTCAGAGGACTCCTCTGACAGTGATGACCACATTTTGGAGAACACTGTAAGAACTTATGTGAAGGATAAATCTGAGGGAAATGTAAGGAATTATAGTGGAAGCGTGTTGGTCAGACCTTTGACGTGGGAAGCTTATGTTACTTCTTTCAAACCACACTGTTGGCTGACCAAAAATAATCACATATTTATAATGTTTACATTTTTTAATCTGCATCTGGTTCTAGATCTGTGTCAAAATACACACTTGGACTCATATTTCCCATCAGCTTCATCGTCTATAAATATTTAAACTTTATGTATTGTGAAAAAAATCATGGCCACTGACTTATGACCATTTAAATGTGTCATGTTGCTTCAATGTCCTCATATTTTGCATGGTCGCTCAGAGTACATATACGCACCTGTCATACAAAACTGGTTGCATTTGAACAATGCTTTAGCTCAAGTGCAGCTAACAGTCTAGCTCAGGGCTTTTGGTTAAATGTAGGTTAGTGGTTTCCTTCCCAACTCCATGAGAAATAACTTTTTACAGTGCAAATGTATCTATTGCTAGTGGAGTGACTGAGTTGGAGATGTAATTTAATGTAAAAGAGATACAGCAGTTTGGCAAATAGACCACACCTATTCTATTCAGAGAGAAATTAGCATTCATATACTGACAGATTAATTGTGATCCAAGAAATCTGTCAAAATGATTTTGCTTCTGCACTTCACAGTTCAGGAGTCGATAAGTGTGATACAAATGGAGCAATTTAACAGCAGCTGAAAATCTTAGTTGAAAATAATAGTTTTTGTTGACCCTTGCCCCTGGCAAGGACAGCACACTCTATTTTCACTATTTTAAGAGCTTATTAATATACAATTCTTTCTAGTGGTAAAGAGTGTTTTAAAATGAGAAAACGGTGAATTAGTGGTGTCTTCCCAGGTATGGGTGACACATGCACAGACTCAAAAAACACCCGGGCAGAACACTTCAGACTTGTACACAAGGAAAAACCTGTATCTGAATGTTAGGATGCTCATTGGTTTGTCTGCTGCAAGTGTTCTCCTTCAGACTGACTAAAGTTAGACTTTAAAATTATCAGCACAGCTCTTTTTGACAGTGAGGTCTAACTATTCCTTGCTGCTGCTTTTTGCCACCCACAGCCCACCAACCACATGAACAGCTCTCTTGCATCGCTGTACCGAAAGGGACACCCTGATTCTCGCACCTGCTCACCCAGGAGAGACCAGCCTGCTGCCAGCAGTCCTGCCAGCACAGCCAATCCCCCTCCCAGTGCAGGAACGCTGGTTTCCACAGGAGGCTGGTTCATTGATAGAGGCAGAGGCCCAGAGAAGAGCAACATGCTAATTGACCTGTGTGAAGAGGAGCCATCTAATGCAACAACAAATGTATGTACCAGTGGAGGGCATGTCTGTGTACTTAAAAACACAGGATAGTTAACATCCTGACATTCCAACTAAGTAGGTGTTAACTGTGTTGGTGGTATTGCCATCTGTTCTTAGAAATGTCACCTATAACATTTGGTGCTGTTTCTTAATTTTGATCATCCCGGTTTGCTTATTTAAAGTATGAATCTACACAGTTGCAAGTTGTTTTGTCACAAAGGAAGAAAGCTCAGAATGTGGAATCCTGACTGTCCGATCCCCACCTATGACAGATTTTTGTGGGCAATACAGATATCCGTACATTAAGATAGGGAAATCCACAAAAAAAATTTATTTTCATAAAAACAACAAACATTTTTGACAAGGATCCCTTAAATTTCAAGAACTGTGACCAAGATATGCGCTGAATAGGACATATGTTCCTGTGATGAGGTAAAACTGCACAATAATAGCAGCCATGCTGATATATTGGTCGGGCTCTGCTGTTCTTTCCTATATGGTACCGTGATGCATGATTGATTGACAGGTCATAAATCAGCCATTTAGAGATGGTGACTTGCCAACAACCACTGTTCTTAACAGTGCACGGACTGTTAGAGCAGAAACCTGCACATTTGACTGGATTTTCTCACCATTAACATCCATCCTCACTTATTTCACCTCAGGAAGAAGGAGGGAGGATATTTATATTCAGTGGTGTATTTCAGACAGGAGTCAATATAAAACTGGGCTCGAGAGACAGATTTAGTGCAGGACACAGGTCTCTAATGTTGGAATCTTGTTCCTGAGTTTTTTTCTAATTAGCAGTGAATTGAGAGTGATACTGGATATGTCACCTATACATGTTTTACTGTTACATTTACGGCATCATTAAATTAAAGAGTGAAATACGGAAGTGGATTTGATGCAGGTAATGTAAATCAACATGGAGAGGTTAATCTGTTTTATATGTCGTTCAGGATTGTAACCTCAAAAACAAAAACACGTGTGCCATAATATAACAACAAACTAAGTGAGGCTAGTGTGGCTGCCTGATAATCCGAGCCTCTGACCATATACATTTCAGACAGACATTTACTTTGTACTGTATGTGTTTAGTTGACGTTGCTCAACTCATGCACCGACCGACTGCCGTTTTTTTTCACCAGCAGACCGATGTCTCCATGTTGGAGCCTGAGAAATCTCACAAAATGTCAAAAAAAAGGACAAAGACCTCTGAGACTACGGAGTCTTACACGTCGAACAAGAAAGGTACTACCATGTCTAACTAACTATAAAATATAGAGTCTTAACCTATTCTTAACCTCACAACAGTGTAATCCTTACTGAGCTTGTTTATTACTTTATTTTCATTATTGATGAATATTTTCATTATTGTTGAATATACTGTATTTTAGTTATATTCTATAATATATAATGTTTATTTATTTTCGGTGTTTAATTGATGTACTGCTTAGTCAATTAGAGAAGTTACTGTGGACTGTTGTAACTTCTCTAATTGACCAAACAGTCCACTGTGATGTTTGTGACATATTTGTCTGCTTTGTTGTGCTACAAGTAATTCTTGCTGTGTGAATTACTTCTCAGCTAAATCGAAGTCACTAGAGCTGCAGTATCCCACTCTGAAGTTTGAAGATGTGGGAGGTAATGAAGGGACGTTAACGGTTAGTACCTTTTTAACCTTGCTACTTTAAGTCCAACACAATGAGGCTTTAATTTAGCAGTGTTCAGCATATGTTATATTGTCTGTTTGTAGTTTTCACTTGCTACTATTTGACATTATTGCAGGACGTGTGTAAGCTGCTGATCCACATTCGTCACCCTGAGGTGTACCAGCAGCTGGGAATGGTTCCACCGAGGGGCTTCCTTCTCCATGGCCCTCCTGGCTGTGGAAAAACCCTGCTGGCCCAGGCTGTGGCCGGGGTGAGTACTGGACAATGCCAGCTCATAGATATTCAACATTTAGTTTGTCATTTTCTTGTTTTCTTGCATTTCAAATTCAGTATAATTCAAAAAGGGTACAATATAGGAAAACGGGTACCGTATTTTCCGCACTATAAGGCGCACCTAAGAGCCTTAAATTTTCTCAAAAATCGGCCGTGCGCCTAATAATCTGGTGCGCCTTATGTGTGCACTGAGTTCCAAAATCTGTAAAAATGTTGTTGTGTGACTTTGATAAGCGCTCCGCTTAATTGACTGTCGGACCATTTCCCGCCGACACAGGGACGTAATACGTACATTACGTACGCTGGCAGCGATAAACCAATCAGAGAACATTACGTAATATGTACAGTACGTACGCTTACCTCCGCCACGCCTCCGGTAGGTATACTACCGGTATGCTGCAAAACAACATTTGTTTGTCTAAGGACCCCCGAAAATGGCACCAGTGAAGAGACATGCTTACGAGGCACAATACAAACTACGGGCTATCAGTTATGCGGTTGTAAATGGGAATAGAATAGAGAATTCAACATCAATGAATCTATGGTTCGGAAGTGGAGGAAGCAAGAAAATGAACTGCGCCTTATAATACGGTGCGCCTTATAGTGCGGAAAATACGGTACATTACAGTTGCATTAATAAGACAAATCATTTTTAACAGAAAGAAACAATAATTGCACAGAAGATCCAATGATTGATTTCAAACACTTTATTTGTTTTACTTCTTCAACTCCAGCAAAAAAAACAAAAAAAAACCATTGTTATTTAGACAGTGGTGTCTGGTTGTCTGGCGTGAAGGTTGGGTGCCGGAGTTAATAGCTGGCCATTGTGCTGCTCAGCCACTCAATCTGCACACAGACCTGAAAATGGAAACATATTAGTCAGTTTATTGTAGTGAAACTACATTGAGGAGAGTTATAGTTGTATTTTTAGTTGATGCAGTGAAACATTACCTTGGAGTAGACACCAGGGTGGTTCTTCTCAGCGCATCCGTAGCCCCAGGACACAACACCCTGCAGCTCACCATTACACACAACAGGACCACCAGAGTCGCCCTGAGAACAGAGAGAGTTATTATACTCACATTGTAAACATTTGCAATGCTGCACTTAATTGTGACATGTCACGGCAATAAAGCAAATTTGAATTAGAGAAGAGTGGAAAAAAATGTAGTCCAATTTGATATTAAATTGAAAACATAGTGATAGAAGATTCACACCTGGCAGGAGTCCTTGCCTCCCTCCAGGTATCCGGCACAGAACATGGTGTTGTCGAGCATGCCGGGGTAGGAGCTGTCACAGTCCTCATCAGACAGGATGGGGATGTCCAGGCACTGCAGCTTATCGCTGTCAGCAGCTACAGCAAGAAAACAAAAGTGTGCAGTAGGGATGGATTGTTGGGGATTTAATTATTTTCATATGTTCAATTGTTTTCTACTTACTGGAGCTCATAGTGTTGCCCCAGCCAGAGACTTTGCACATGGTGCCAGCAGGGGCACATCTGGTGGGCAGAGCCACAGGCTGCACATACTGGTTGAGGGTAGCGGGCTCGCTCAGTTTAATCAGCATGATGTCATTCTCAAGGGTGTAGGGGTTGTAGGAGGGGTGCTGGATGGCATCGGAAGCACTAATAAACTGCTCACTGCTCTCCCGGACTCCGATGTGATGCTCTCCCATACGAACCTCAATACGACTGAAAGAGATACAAGATTGTTAGAAGGTGGTCAAAGACGGGTGCTTGGTTTTTATGTTTGCATTTTTGTTCCCCTATCAGATGAGTACACGAGGCCTAAAAATATCTAGAGTGTGCTTACGACTTGTGGCAGTGAGCAGCAGACACCACCCAGTTCTCACTGACCAGGGTGCCACCACAGAAGTGGTACCCGGCATTCAGAGACACCTGATGGGGCTGGGAGTGGGGCTGGCACTCATATCCACCGACGATTTTGTCGTCCTCCGTTGCAACTGAAAACAGAAATAATTATTAGTATTTTGTTGTATAGTAAATACCCAAAAGTGCAGGATGCATAAAAGGCAACCTGCTCAACAAGTACTGTATCACACTCACAAACAGCTCCAATGAACAGAACAAAGACCAGAGACCTCATGGCTGTTGTGTGTGATCCTGTTCACCTGAATCCCTGTTTTATATCCACTCCACTGCCTCATTGGTCCAATGACTGCCAATCAAAATAAAAACACAAAACCTGATAGTGAGATAGTGAGGACCACCGGATGTAGGTAGGTCATTTCAGGTGATTGAACCATAAGTCAAGGAGTGACAGGCCTGTGATCCAATCATATTCAACCTAATACAACTGAAACAGCTGGATTATTCACATAATGCCTTTACTCAAGGTCGAGTCACTCATCAGCACAAGAGTCAGTCAAGATATAATCTAAGAGCAAATTAAACTTCACCTAAAACAAACCTAACATGGTGACTGATCTTAAAGTGAAATAAATGCATTCAGAGACTTACGTTTTCATGGTCAACACAGGATAATTACTGTGCAGGCAAATAATACTATAGTCGATTGCATTTTTCTTATTGCTGTTTGACACACTTTAATTTCTATTTGTCATTTAACAGTCACAGTGACTGTTAATGACTTATGACATTTAAGCACATGTATAAAAGTGAGGAGATATCATATTAAACCCCGCTGTTAACTAAGAAAATACTGTACGTAGGGAATTCTAAATCCTTCTAAACAGTGGGTGGATTTTGAATAGTCAGACTGTGATTTTTGAGGAATCATACACTTGTTCTTGTTAATCTTCCACAAATATCCATCATCCATGCATATTTATTATGTGAAGTTGCAGCAGCTCCACTGAAAAATTGAATGTACTTCCAGTTGACTCAAGCTTCATCTAGAGCATAGCTGCACTGTATTTTAACCCAGAAATCAGGGTAATTGATTGTGTGATTGTGCAGAGTTTTTGATTTTTACTTAGTCGATTATAATTCCATGTGCTGATCGTTGTTCTTTAATATCTCTTTTCACTGTAACAATGTTATAAAAACATCATCAGATTACTTTTTAGGCAAAAAAGAAGTTAAAAAGTCAGTCACTTGACAATGGAACCTTAAAGTTTGTTTACTGAGAGGTGTCCTTACTGGTGCTTTCGTCCAGTAATTGTGCAATTAAGTGATTTTGTTCCTGGGTGCTGTTTGTCTCTTTTCTCTTCACTGAATCATTTTTTTCGAGGTGTTCTGTCTAAAGACACATGGGTTGTTTATCCTGTGAAAGGCACATTCAACAACTGTGGTTGTGATCTAGGACATCTGCAGAGCTGCAACCACATCATTACAGCACAAAGCCATCCATCTCAAGGTTAACAATTACAAAACACAACCAGGAAATATAACACAAATGCAATCACATATATATCATGTGTACTTTGCAAAAATGCCACCTGAAAGTTTATTTATGTTAATTTTAGAAATAATCACTTCCCAAGTCTCAGTTTCACCTGGTTTGAAATAACATGATTAATTAGGCTTCCTAATAGTGACTGCTAAAGATATACATGTACATGGAAATCACTTGCTTAAAGTTTTCCTTGAACTGTCTATTATGAATTATTGATAATTATCAGTTTACCTAACAACAGTGACTTTGTAGTATTTTTCTTTTGGTTATAACACATTGATCATCAACAAGATACTTGAACAGGTGAAAAGAAAACAGAAGAGCATCAAAATGAGTGTCCTCTGCGTACTATTGAATGACACAGATGTCGATGCATTATTTATTTCCATGACATGATTGTGACGGCTGTTGCCTCAGACTTACCTTGTGCCCCGAAGTTTATGTTGCTATACATGCTTGAAAAATCTGCAATGAATTAGGAGGCATTACACTGATGGAGTTTCAGTCAAAATTAGTGTTGGGGTCTCCTTTTTGCATGTTGGTGGCAAATGCTGCTCCCATTGCAGCAACATGTTTCCAAATCAACCCTTTTTTAAAAATGACATATACATACTACTAAATGGTTGCTAAAACTAAATAACATTGCTCGTCTGGGGTCTATATCCCCTATATTGTTGACATCCCTTTCACATTAGGATTTTACCCACTTTTGACAGAATTTGAATGGATTTATAATACAGCTCGAAGGACCCGTGGGTACATCTGCATTACACAGCACTAGAAGTCATTGAATTATGAATAAATTAATTATAAATGGACATGCAAAATGGTTTTTACAAGGAACTTTACATTCTCTCTGTCTTGCTGTCACTTTCCATTTCACCATCTCATCTCTTTCTGCATCTTGTGTCACTGTGACAGTGATGAAGAGGGATAATCCACATTCCTGGACAGAGCAGCAGGTGCATTGCAATCTTCTCTGTCTGTGGAGAACAGATGGGAGATATTTCTGTGCAACTGTCCATCGAGTGATTTCAGGCTGCAACCGTGCCAAACAAAACAAGTGCCATCACTTCGGCATAACTGAATACTGATGGCTGATTTTCAACAAACATCTTCAGCTACCCTTTCAAATACAAGAAAACAAGACTGTGTCGAATGTGACATTTCTTTTCTTGTTGAAGAGTAAACGTAATTGCAGTGTTTTTGAGCATCGTAGTGTTTACCTGAATGGTCACAATAATTTGAGGCACTGAATGAGGTTGTCAGATGATTAATCAAAAATGTGACTTCAAGCTTGTGTTGCATCATTTTTTCTGCTAAGACTTACGCAACTTCAAGAGTTTATTTAATTCCCATTCTCATGAAGTACTGTTGAGCACCACATTTATTTCTAGAAACCTCACAGGAAACCTCCCTAAGCAAACTATAAAAAAAAAGTCATATTGAGTTAATTTCAGACTGGATACTGCTCTAATAATGTCAGAAATTGGGAGGTTCTTGGTTTGAATATCCTGCTTAGACTGAGCCATGATGATGACAGAGCATACCAGCATCCCATTTTAGCAGTTTAGAACTTCCTGGCCTGCTTGTGTTCATATCCAAAATCAAATTTATAAGAGTTCTGACTTTGACCTTTATAACATGTTCATCATTTTAAACATTGTCAGAAAAAATATTGTCAAGAAATCAAATGACTTTGCTGAAAAACATTGTGATGGAAAAAAAAGTGTGCCTGTTATGTTCCAGAGCTTTACCTTTGAACCAAAAAATGTATAGATTATAAGAGAGACCTTCTGCTTTTGTTTGAGTTTCTCTGCCACCAGAGTTTTGTTAAATAAAGGACTCAGGACCAACGACTGAGTGGAACTCACCGGACAAATTTCAGCTAAACTCCATGTTAGGTTCTTGTCGTATACCGACACTGAAAAACGGGCTGTTGACTGACAAAACCTTATAAACGCTATTCATGCAGCATTCGAATGCTAAACACCAAAGCTTTTCACTCAAGCAGATAAAAGCAACAGTTTGCATGTCTTATTTTGATGGAAATCTTATGGAGTACTTTGTTGATATGGGTCAAAGAAAAAGATCATTTACACGAAATGTTGGATTTGCTCACAAGCGGATGCAATTTTGTGAATTTTTACAGTGCGTGACATAAGCTGGAAATGTTGGAATTGAAACTGAGTACCCAGAAAAGTCTTACAGTAACAGATGCATCACTATAGAATTGTCAACAATAATAAACACAGTGATGCATCACAGAATGATTGATTTTATTGATTGTTACCCAGACTGAACACATGTCTTTTCTCTCTCTTTCCCACTGTTTCTCCTTGTGGCTGTCTCTCAGCTGCTCTCCAGCTGCTTTTCTTTCTGATAGAATCCACCACCACCTCCTGTCTCCGTCTCCTTCAATTTCAATCTTCCTCTGGTTTCCCCTCCCTCATGTAGTCCCGTGATGGGAGATCACAGTCTAGCTGTATCTGGAGAGAATATCGTTGATCCAGGGCAGCAGAGAGCAGACTTTGGTGTAAACGCCCGGGTAGTTAGGCTGAGCACAGCCCTGGCCCCAAGAGACAATGCCCTGCAGCTCCCCATTACACACCAGAGGACCACCAGAATCACCCTGAGCAGGGAAGAGGAGAAGTGTTTATTCCTTCCATCATCTCATCCCATTAAATGTTTAGTTTTTTTTACACGTTCGCAGTCTACCAAACCTCATTTTATGTTCTGTGTAATTGTGTGGAAAATACCTGACAAGCATCCTTGCCTCCCTCCAGGTATCCGGCACACACCATGCGGTCAGTGATCATGCCAGGGTAGGAACCGTCACACTCCGTGTTAGACAGAATGGGGACTTGAACACACTGAAGGTAAAACGGGTTGAACACTGCAGACAATGGCAAGACAATTTTGTGTAAAATGAATGAAAGACCCACACTCTCGCCCACATGAACGATTGACTTGAAGACCCAGACTCTGGGTCTTAGAGTCCAGTTCATTTTGAAGAACTACTCATTTCTGTCCAATCCTGAGCCTGTGTAGCTCTCACCTGAAAAAAATGAAACTCATACATTATTCTTGTGCAATGGCCAAATGAACTAATTACTCTCCGAGAGGACTCCTTCCTAGTAGTTCCTTTCAAAAGAGTAGTTCAGTGAATGAGTAGTTCATGATCGACACATCAGTAGTTTTAAAAGGATTCTAGAAATCTGGTTGGGAAAATATGTCAGCTGTCAAACAAATGTGACCTTTCAAATGAAGTTTAATCTGGGGAATCATCAATGTTGGAGGTTTTTATCTGACAGTACATGGACTAATCATTTGACACAACATGAGAGAAACATAATGTATTCAAGATAATAAATCCTGCATTTTCATGTCTTGCATTCATGATTTCTGCAAAATGTTACTGTGTATATATAGTGTTTACACTTGTAAAAAGATGTCTAATACGTTTTTACTGAGTTTCCTCTTTTCTTTTCATGTCTTGTCTTTCATGCCTTGTCATTAATTAGTAGTTGAGGCTTTTGTTAAAATGTATTAATGACTTTTAATGTCAAGATCAGGTGCACCTCACCTTCATCGGTGTAGATGTTTCCCCATCCGGACACCGTGCACATATCCCCAGGTGTGGGGCAGGCTTTGGGCAGGGCAACAGGCTTGACGTACTGGTTCACGGTGACGGGCTGTGCCAGCTTCATCAGCATGATGTCGTAGTCCAGGGTCTGGTAGTCGTAGCTCTGATGCCAGTAGATTTCATCCACTGACATGTACTGCTCCGTGCCCTCGTTCACCCAGATGTGGTTGTCGCCCAAGACAGCAATCTGTGAATAGGGGCTGAAAAGACAAAGAACAAAGTGATCATAATTTGCTCAAACATACAGTTCATACAAAAATGTTTGAATGCATTAATGTAGTACAAACTTTTGCCAGCAGTGGGCTGCAGAGATGATCCACTGGTCGTTGATGAGTGAGCCACCGCAGAAGTGGTAGCCGATATTGAGAGACACCTGCCATGGTTGAGAGTGGGCTTCGCACTGGTAACCACCCACAATCCTATCACCTGCAGGGGCTGCAGCTGGGGTGTAAAGAGAATACAGAGTGTTTCACATTTATCAAAGTTGCAGTTCTTTTGTACCCTAAAACTGTTGTACACATTGCAGATTGCTTTACCTGCAGCACCCAGGAGTGTGAGGACAATGAGGCCAATCATCTCGAGCCTTGCTATGACCAGACTGGACGAGAATAAACTGTCACTCACTGCATTTATACGTAAACTTGTCTGTGTCTTTCCATGCACCCCCCACATGCCTCCACCCAATTCTAACCCCCTCCCGAATCTCTGTCCACTCCTCCTGCCCTGAAAAATAACCTTATCTTCTTATGTGCCACGTTCATCCGTTCAGTTAATAAGTGAGCCACGTCTAAGCTATCTTTGGCCTCGGAGGGTGTTCTGTGCACTCCGTTTTTGGCAGATCATTTTGTAGATTTTCTGAACCTATCGCTTAAATAAATATGCCTATTTCATGGGTGACGTGTGTAACTCCCTTTTTAGCAGACGCCACAATGAATTTTTGTTTTGGAAACAATAGAATTATTTCATCTGCACTCATTAGAGCTCAAATGCCATTGATTGTTGTATGGCACATAAAAAGCAAAACGGCATACAACGTGTTTTAGTTTTCTGCTTTCTGAGACAAATAATTATTTCTTTCCCACCGCTCTTGGCTTTTATTCAAGGACAGACGTTCGCAAACATGAAAACGGGAACATGATAAGAGGGTACATTTGAGATGACACTAGTGCCAAGAGGTAAGAACCGAGTGCGAGGACGCAGATGGGATTAACAAGAAGGGGGGAGGGGGAACGGGCTGGGCACAGCGAGGATGGGATATAAATATGAGCCATGGTGTGTGCAGGTGTCTTCTGATCATTCACCTGACACCATGAGACTGCTGGCTCTGCTGCTGATGGTCGGAGCTGCTGGTAAAGACACAGAAATACACACACATGGACACACAGCCATACAGTAAATGTGTAGAGTAATGTTAGCCATTTCAAAAATATGACAGAAGGTTGTGGTTAAAGATAACTTTGAAAGATAAATCTTACGCTGTCTGTTACCGTCTACCTCTTTCTGTGTGTGTATCTGTGACAGTGGCAGTTCCACGCGAAGATGGCAGGATCATTGGCGGGCAGGAGTGTGAGCCTCACACTCGTCCATACATGGCCTCCCTCAACTATGGATACCACTTCTGTGGTGGGGTGCTCATCAACAGTCAGTGGGTGCTCTCTGTTGCCCACTGTTGGTACAAGTAAGTTTGCACTGATTGTTGCCTAAGTTACTTCTTTTATGTACCAGTTGATTTGCTTGACTTTTATGCATTTATTTCCTCTTTGAGATAATAAATGCAAAAAGACATCAGTAGGTGGAAGGCTAACGCTCTTCAGTCTAGTACCATTTGTGGAGGACAGCTGTTAAATCTAAAATTACAAGTATCATGTTTTCAAAATGGAGAAAAGGAAGAGATTTAGACTTATAAGTATAAGTAATAAAATACTGGAAGATTTTTCTGTTTCCACATTTTTCTGTTATACTTCACCTCGTCTCTCAGCCCCTATGCCATGCAGATCATGCTGGGAGAACACGATGTGCGAGTGTTTGAGGGTACAGAGCAGCTCATGAAGACCCAAAACATCATCTGGCACCCTAGGTGAGTGAAAAGACATGAACCACCCCGTCTGAGAATTCTATTCCCTTTGCACAATTTCACAATCATCTAATTTATTCATTCAGTTCAGAGAAACAGCTGAAGTCTAAAGCTTCTTTTATTTTTCTCTGTGTGCAGTTATGACTACCAGACTCTGGATTATGACATCATGCTGATAAAGCTCTATCACCCAGTGGAGGTGACCAGGGCAGTTGCACCCATCTCATTGCCCACAGGGTGCCCAGAGGGGGGGCTCCCCTGCTCTGTGTCCGGCTGGGGTAACACTGCCATGAATGGCGAGGGTGGGTTGATAATAATGATTTAAAATGTACAGCTAAAGTGCGCAAAGGACAACATGTTTATTGGCATTGTGTGTAAAAGTTGTAGTGTAGATTGTGATAGACTTTAGCTTCTTTTAAACTACTCTGGTGGCTAATGTTTGTGGGACATGAGACAATCCAGGTGAAACTTGCTGTAGTCAATATGTTGGGGGTTAGAGTTGATCATTTTTATTTTATCTGCGGATGGCAGCTTTAAAGGATAAGTCTGGTGAGATTCTATATTTTTCTCTCTCTCACCAAATCCGAAGAAAAGCTATGAATTGATCCTTGAAGTATTACTTGTGTAACCAATGTTTGATGTAACTTTTTCCTCTGTGTCATGGACCTCCAAAAACGGAGACATCATTGAGCCACACCATTGTACTGGGTGATGTTCCTTCATTACCTGAAATATGGTCACTGTATCTTATCCTGTAGCTGACCAAATGTATTAATCTGCGGCTGAAAATAGTCTCCAACAAACTCACAATTTACTCCTGTTTGAATTTATTTTGCAAATAAGTATCTATGACTATCTCTGTTCTGCCTGTTACAGTCTACATGCCCACCCGTCTGCAGTGTTTGGACGTGCCGATAATCAACGACCAGGACTGTGAGAACTCCTATCCTGGCATGATCACACGCAGGATGGTGTGTGCTGGATACATGGATGGAGGCAGAGATGCATGCAATGTGAGTATTACAGTAAATGCTTCCCATTACTAACTGGACAGCTCTGTATGTGTGGAAGAAGGAATCACTGCCTACCCGCTCACACTCACTCCCTCTGTGTTTTGTCAGGGTGACTCCGGCAGCCCTCTGGTGTGTGCCGGAGAGGTCCAAGGCCTGGTGTCATGGGGTCAGGGATGTGCCGTGCCTAAGTACCCCGGAGTCTACGTGAAAGTGTGTGAGTTCCTCAACTGGATTCAAGACACCATGGCAGCTAACCCCTGAAGGAATTAACAATTATCACTTTATTTTTTCTTCACTTCTCCCCCTCTATTCTCTGCCCTACGTTACCACTCCTTCGTACTTTCTTTTACAGCCCTAACTTTTATGTTTCTGTCTTCCTTTGTTGCTTTGTCTCCTTTGGAATCCACCCCCCCTCATATATCTAGACTCAACACGCATGTTCCAGAATATAGAAAAAATAAATATAACCATACAGGTATACTGTATTGTCATATGTTCATATTTATTGTCCACAATGAGAGAAAAACAATATACCAAATGAAACTACTTAGAAGCTCAAGTATGTGTCAGTTACAGGTTTTTTTGTTTGATTTTAGTACCATAAAAAACCGATTGATGGAATTATATAGAGGCCGTTATTTAGTCGCATAACTTATTCATAAGAACAAACTTGTGGAATGGGTTAAATGGTGAGGTAGCATATTTCTGTTTCATATAGTCATCCTAGGTATGAGATTGCTCCCCTTCATTTGTCCATCTAATTACGTTTTCAAATATCAAGCCTTTTATTAATTTCTGTTATTTCATGGAGGCTCATAAAACTCTTTAATTATAGAGAAGACTGTGTGCTAGACTATATTTAGGAATCAGCACTGAACCTCTGCTGTGGAGATAATGGCAGTGTGATTATTGAACAGTAGGAGGCCTCACTGAGCAATATCCCTGTCAGTCCCACCCACTCATCTCTGCTTCAGCAGTGCAGCAGATACGTGGATTTCTGGATTGAAGATATTTTAGTAGGCAAGTATTTATCACTTTATTTACAGAGTCTTTAGATGGCAGAGGCTTCTTTTCTATCAGGAAGACATTGTTCTTGTTATCTCTCCCAGGCCACATTTGTCTCTTGTGAGCCCTGCTCGCCTCTCCTCCCTCTCTTTATATTTTCGTCTTTGATTGACTGGGCTGGAGGGTCCGAGCCACGCTGCTCCACCTACACACAAACACAAAAAGAGGTCATACTAAAATAAAAGTCTAAGGAGATATACGATACATAATCATGCTGTGAAATACTCATGTTTAATTTTAAAATGAGATCTACCATCTTTTAAAATGAAAGAATGAGACTACTATTAGATTATGGGTTAGTTGTTCTGAAACTGGAGAGTGCTTTTGCAGGGTGGGCATGACCAGAGGGGGGAAAAAAGAAGTTGAATAGACCTTTCTCCCAGCAAACTTTCTGACCTCTCAAACAAAGGTATCATAACATTATTAACTGCTGCATTGCATTTCAATAATTGCTGGAACTAAGCCATTGTTAATGCTATTCCACTTGTGCTTTTCTGCATTTGGGAACAATAAAATAACATGATGCTAGCAACATTCACTTAGGAAGCATAACAATATGGAAAGTCCAAGGCGGTCTGGCCAGACTTTTGAGAGGTAAGAAAAGAAAAACAAGTACTCAAGACGCGCTCGCTAAGCTAACACATCAGTCAAGTCCAAGATATGAAGAAGCCTATCTTGCTCTGGAGCTAAACGTTTACCTCACGTTTTTTAATTTGCATAACAGAACCTATGAGAAACATCCATGAAAAAAAACGTGCAGTTCATAGTCTTGATAATGTTATTTCAATAATAATTTAACTGGGCTCCTTTTGTTATTAGTATTCCCAGCATTTTTACCTGATACCTAAAATGCTATCTTATAATTTATGCATGTGGGGAGGCTTAAAACGTTTTTATTGGTTTCCAAAGGGAGACATGACAGAAACAGTTTGGGACCTACTGGCTCACAACATTGTAAATGTTTTTAGATAAGATTTTGCATAACATATACTGATCTCACTTCTATTTAGTTTGAACACTGTATGTGCACAGTTCAGGATACAAGCTTATAACATGCCATAACTTACTGCCGCCACCCATCTCAGAGGAAGAACACATTGCTTCTGCGAGGAATTCAGCACTGTTTAAAACATAAATTGGAAATACAAGCGAGTTAGGAGCTGAGCAAGAACAGCTGAATCACGGTTCGGGTGAAAAATACTGGTTTATTAAATTGTCTTAATGGAGTCAGCTGTCATTCACCTATGGGAGAGTGGGTATGGCTGAGGCAGTCTCAACCCAGCAGAGTTCTCTTCTTCGCTGATGTTTGACTCCGCTCCCTGATACCTAAATAGAAAGAACACAGCATATCTTATATTCCTCATGTCATGTGTTTTTAATAAGAGTTAATGTATAGATCTTGTCCCATGTATATATTGTATGTGTGACTAGCAACTCCAATGGAAGCTAATGGAAATCTTATTAATAAACAATAAACAGAGGATCCTGATCAAATTAGGGAATGAAATGAATGACCATCAGCAATCACTTAAAGTAATAAAAGATTACACCAACACTGTTGCGCTGTAACGCTGCCTTACAGCTATATTTTTTAGATGCTAACTACAATATGTTTAGTAATTGTAATCATCTTAATATTTGTGTTTAGGTACAGTGGCAGTTAACAATAATATATAGAATATATTCTTATAATAATAAGAACACTGCTCTGTTTTAAATAGTGTCTCACCTGTTTATGTTTGTGTGTTGTTTGTGCCTTCTTCGTTCTTGAGCCTGCTGAAGGGAGGAAACATATCACAAAGATTGTGCAGGCATCAGCTACTACACATGTTCACACTAACGTTGGTGAGCCTCTGCAGCACCGTGCAGGAATTAACGTTTCTCAGAGTCCGCGAGAATGGAATAAATGAACACATCACACCAACAATATGCAAATAGCTTGAGTGTCAGTGGGAACTTACTAAACTGGAGTGGGAGTATTTGGCCGGTGTCGTGGTTTCTGATGTCTGGGATTTGGGAGGAGGTGGAAAAGGTGGGGCTGTGCTATTTTTAGGTGGCAGAGGTGGAGCGCTGATGTGGGAATTGGGAACCTGGTAATCCAAACTTGAGGCCTGTTGAGAGAAAATGTAAGGCAGTCAGTGAGGTTTTATTTTTTCTTTTGTTCTTCATTGTCAAACATTGCTTTAAAGTTACAGAAGGAGACTATGAGGATGACAGACTGGCATTGTCACTGGGTAGCGCAGCTAAAATGATAAAAAAAAACACTTGCATATGCAGAGAAATGTATTCACACACCTTCCTCATGGCAGCCATTTCCTTTACCATCAGTTCAATGTCCTCATGGTCGTCCTCCTCTGTATTGTCCTCACCCTCCTCCTCCTCCCACCGACCGCTGCTTGGCAAGTAGGGCTCGATAAGGATGGACTCTGTTCCTCTGATGTCGCAGCGACAGTACGGGCAGGTGTGGCCACCTGACTTCTGCTATATAATTATCAGTGACAGGTCGTGGGGCAGAGTAACAGAAACACTAAATGAATGTAAAGGCCCATTGTCACACATTGTCTTGAGAGCAGCATCATGGCATTGAATTGCATGAAGTGGAATATGTTGAACTTGTCTTCAAAGAAAAAAGATTTTTCGAAAGATGAAGGTGGTGGAAAATACCGGGTTCAAAAGACACAGTAGAATACGGGTCTCCACAAATTTAAACCAGATCAAGATAAAGGGGAATCATAACGTTTGACTTTTTCCTTCATTGCTCTGTGACCACCGATCCTCTTTGCAGATGCAGTCTTTGTAGTCCTCGTTGTTGAGATGATTTTTCACATTACTCCTTATCTAAATTTGCAGTTTGTCTTACTGATTTGGCCTATTTCAAGTCTTTTACTTTCCCACAATACTTTGAAAATCATGTAATTAAACTCCATACTCTTGTTTGGTTATCAGCTGCAAATGAGTGCAGGTTCCTTTGTTAATTCAGTGTTTAACTGGCAGTTTTCTTTATACTCATGAAGGTCATTGTATTGTATTGCAAACTTGCTGTTGATGCGGAAGTTTGTTTGACCACACTTTAGACTAACTTACTACCTTTCCATTGTGGTCTGAGGTCCACGAAGCATATCATTGTCTTTTCCTGTCTGTCTCTCCTTCTCACTCTCTTTCACACACACTTTTTTTTAATGTGAATGTGACCAATACAATTTGAGGAGGATGTGAGCCTGAGCTCACACAGGAAGTCCTCAGCCAAATGTAAGGACCTTTGCAAAAACACTTCCTGAACAGAACTACTGAAAGAAACTGGGTGAAAGAAATAGTAGCAGAGCACGAAACTGTACTTTGCCAGCAGCAGCTTTAGATCTGATTGGATGACTTTAATTTCACTCTGTGATTAAAAGAGAAAATAGAAAGTTGGGGCTCCTTTGTTGCACACATGACAACTAAATTTACAGACAGAATTTTGGAATTTGTGTGCCATCTAAAGTGGTCAAATGTAAATGATTTCATTGAAAATTGCCTGTATTGATATTCTGTGTATCTTTCTCTGACATTTATATGGATATGATCAGGCTGGCATTTGTCATTGATATCGATGGCTCATTTCACAGCCCTTTTCTTTAAGAAACCATTAAATGAAGCTTCGCACTTGTCTCTCCAGTAGGTTATCAAACTATTTGCTCATGCAAAGAATTGGTTTAAGAGGGTTTAAGTGTGGAGTCGACAGCTGTTTTTGTGGCTTGAGGGAACTGGAAAGTTGACACGTTTGTAGATGCAATGTGACATAATTCATAGCACAGGTATACTGAATACGTCTTAAAATGTTGTGTTGCTTCAACAAGGCTGACTGATGTAATGTGACTTAACAATAAAAGCTGAAGTGGGATATAAATCTGCTCTAATGTCCTTACAGTACGAGACAGTGTAATAGTTCCGCATTAAGTTTGAATAGGAATATCTGGGTATAGAAACACGTGGATGGCATGGAAGTTACTTGATGGAATTAACCTTAGTTCACAGTATTTTAAAGCAAGGCTGTTTTTTAAATGAAGAAAGTTTTGCACAAATAAAATAATTTTTCATTTCAATGAAATGTTGTACATGGAGATACTGAGAAATCTGATTTTATTGGTTTAACATGAATAAATCTGCCATGACATTGGTTTGTGAGGGTTATGTGTGGGAATATCACTCACAAGCTGTGTTAAACACAGAGCATATTTTTGACATCAACCCCAAACCACATTCAAATAACCAGCATTGTTACAGTATGGTGGGGCTATAGCCAGCAACCAAACCATCTGATTTGCAGGTTTGCCTACAAAAATAAATCTAGTTTAGTCAACCCAGACAGTTTCACTCTACTGAACAAACCCTAACTGTTACAGTAACAATCTGACTCAGTTTAATATGCCAGTAATGAGTACGGGTGTGTTTTGAAATAAAGGTGGATATACTGTACAGTGAGTAGCCAACAATGACTAAGTGGATGGGGGTTCATACCTGCCAGCCTCTGAGGCAGGGTTGACACAGGAGATGCCCACAGGGCTGTATACGAGTGTCCTTATTCCTCTCTGCACAGATCTTGCACAGCTGGAAGGTGCTGCCGATCTCACAGTAAAGCTCATACTGCTCCTGTTGTGGTATTACAGTGTTGGTGGGCACACAGAGAGACAAGACAGAAGACAATAAGAGAACATCTCAGGATATGATCTATGTTTTGTCTTAGCAAAGCTGCAGGATGCTGTTGGCAGTTTGATAAATTGATAAAGAGATATAAAGTGCATCTGTGTACTTCTGTAACTTTGACTTTGCCCCTCTGGGCCGGTTCATATAAGCTCGTCAGGTCAGGGTTCACATCACGGCCATCTGGGTACAAGTAGCTGCAGGCACAGAAACACACAGCACTTAGAGAAAAGACACGAAGAATTAAACAATAAACCAGAGGCCTATGTGTGTTTGTCCTAACCAGCCTTCTTTGAAGCCCTGAATCAGTGCCTGGTAGAGAGGTGTATTCTGGGGGATGGTCTGGACGATGCTACCTTCAATGGTCACATGGCCAATAGCCCACTGGCCCATTCTTGTGCAGCTCAGACGAAAGATATAGCTTGGAGGGAAAGAGTAAATTACACTTGTTTACGAGACATAAAATCGAAGCTGAGACATGTATATTCACAGATAAGTCTCTTGAACATAATTTAGTTTTGCAGTGTCAGAGTCTCTTGGAAATATAGTTGCTTTGGTCTGTTATTGTTTCTATATGCAATTAATTCCAATAAAATTCTTCATTCATTCTTAGAACAGAGCAAAATCTGACAAATCTTTCCATTTACGAGATGGAAAGCTGGAAAGTTTCATTTCATTTCAAGTTTCATTCCTTATGAAAGATATGCCAAAAACTCAAGAGGAAAAGAAATGCAAGATACTTCGAAATAGATTAAAAAGAAATAAATGAAGCCCTTTTCCCCTTGATGAATTTGTAACCTTTATAATGAATAGCCAGGTACTGAAAGATGTTGGAGTGTGGTGGTCCTATGCCGCTTTGAGGACCTAATTTCTTGTACTCAACAACCTCTTCAGGGCTAGTTTGAGTTTTAAGATATGCATGACATAAATCAGCTTTGCTTTTCTGAGAAGTGCATGCTGTGCTCGTACTCACCTCCCAGGTCGATTCAGGTAGTGTTCCAGACGAGCGACAACCTGGTCATAGGTGAGGAAGGCCATGTAGCCTGAATGAGTCACTGCTAGCTGGTTCCAGTTCCTTATGAGTGACCTCCAAGGCTAAAATGAGAGGAGAGGAGATTCAGGATGCGAGCTCATGTTTCATCACTAAAGGAATATTTCAACATTCGCTATCTTGCCAAGAGTTGCTGTACGGTGCTGTAAATTCCAAGAAATCACCGTGCTCAGTCAAGAAATAGCCGGGAACATAACACCCCATAAAACACCAACATGTTGCTTTTACACTTCGGTTAGTGACAGAGTCAGGATAGCGGTTTCCCCGTTTCCAGACTTTAAGCTAAACTAAGCTAACCGGCTGCTGGCTGTAGCTTAATATTTAGTGCATAGATATATGACTGGTATCCATCTCGCATCTAACGCTTGGCAAGAAAGTGAATAAGCGTATTTACCAAAATGTCAAACTAATTCCTCTAAGTAATCAGTTCGTTACCTTTGATTGGAAAAATGTCACCATACCTGAAACAGTCTAGTGAAGATGTCAAACTCAAACACAGAGATGTGGTCATTACAGGTGAGATCTATAGTCGACTTTAGAGCCATGGACTCCATCCCATCTTCAAATGCATGTACATGCTGCAGCTGCTCCTTAAAACTATTCCACTGGACTATACACCTGCAAGAACACATTATCCTCATGTAGCGAATGTGGACACATAAAAACGCACCAACAGAAATAAAGAAATGTCACAAAATATTCTTGCAGTATGAAAATGCCCTACTCACTTGTTGCCAAATGAACGCCTCCAAAACTCCTCAGCCTCTGTCTTAGTCACCCTGTAGGTGTCACCCTGAAAACATCCCCCTTGAAACATGGCCTTCAGCTCCCAGAGCATGTGACTGAACAGCAAGGACAGTTTGGTCAAGTTCCTCCTGAGAACAAAAACCCAGCAGACTTTCAGATGCGGTTGTGGAAACGTGTACTTTGTGCTAATATGTCAAAGTTTGGCCCCGTGGTATAGGAAAAATGTATAAAAATACACAAGGGGAGTGAAAGTTTGCTTGTGATTTGTGCCCTCATACAAATATATAAACTCATCTTGTGAGTCAATAATTAATTAGCTTTGAACTGGTAACCCTTATCCTAATAATATTCTTAAAGCTCAAAGTGTCAAAGACCGGGGACATTTTATGCTAATCTTTTGTCTTTATTGTTTCATATCATGTTTATGGTTGGAGCTTTTGCATCATTATTTGTGTGACTATTTAAAATGTATATTCCTGAGGTTTTTACAAGGTTACATAAAGTACCACTAGCTTAGAGTTAAGACTCCAACTTTAACTCTAATAATAATAAAAAACAGATTAAATCAAATTTTACAACCACCTTTTTGGGGGAAACATAACTCTAACTGTTGTACATTTGATACTCTGCTGCTGTGTTTCAGGTGAAACAGGCGTTGCTGATACTTTCCGTTGATGCACACAGATAAACACACGCAAACACACACAACAGGTAGTCCAGCTAGCAAACAGGATGCTCTCTGCTGCATGCTTGTCTGTGAATACCACAAAATGTTCCAGTGGCCAGTTTGTTACTTCAGGCCAGTCTTAACCAGTATTTTCTCTCTTTCTAGTTTTTTTTTTGACAATTGCTTTTAAACATTTTGACTTTACTTTTTAAAATACTTCTTACACATGTCTCTCTGCCAAATTGGTGCCCCAAATTGATTAAAACTACCAAAACAGTACATTTAATATATATCTGTTTGGGTGTAGGGGGACCACCCAAACATGTATTTTACATAAACCTGACTACTTCAAATGTTAATTAATCAGAAATACATAAAACAAATAGGGAAATATTCTTTAATGTACTGTATATTTTTATCTACAGATAAAAATATCTACAGATACTGATACCTGAATACCATATCGATATGACAATGCTAGTCAATCATATCTATTGAATTTGGTAACATTTGGCATTGGCATCATCATTAGACATTAGACATCTTTTGATGCATCTCTGGAAATCTGCAGGTTTGTCCAGTCTGGGTGGGTGGTGGTCATAGATTTTCCACCTCAATGAAGAACAGAAAACCTCTATGGTGTTGAGGAGGCGAGAGTGAGGTGGGCGGAAATGTGTAAGCCACATCGCTCGCTCTGGCTGGCTCATGTACATAAAAATAGCATAAAAAAAGATAGATGGTGGTGAAAACACACCCGTGCAAATGAAGGCCTCTTTATATATAGTCAGACACAGTAACGAGAATGTGATCATTCATTTTTACTTTGAAACTTCAAGACCCAGACCCTTAGGCTATCTCTGAGGGACCCTCACTTTAAACATGTAATGAGTGGGTGGAAGAAGACACAAAGGCACGACCCAGAGTCAGGCGGAACAGTGTTTACTAGCAAAAGGTCCGGTACACAGGGAGTCAGTCCACACAGGCAACAGATCTGACAGGGAGCAGTCAGAGTCTAACACAGACAGGAGCAAGATCATACACGGGCAATCGATACACTAGGATAGAGAACGCAGGAAGGCTAGACACGCGGGTTCTAAGACGAACTGGCAACTGAGGACACAACACGAGTGCACTCGGGAGACTATCAACACACAGGTGGGGCACAACAACTGGCGGGAGCACAGACAAGGCCGAAAGGACTCTAGACACGCACACACAATAGGTTAGGGCTATCAACAAAAAACAGGGAGCGGCGCTAGAGTACAGAACGTGAAGGACGTGGCAAAACATTATGCGCATATCTTCTAAATTCACATCAATTCTGCACCCTAAAATCTCACTGTGATATATGATCAGTGTTTGTCTTCTAAAAAGGTGTAATTACTTCAAACTTGAAAACAACTTGAAATCAGCATTGAGCTGCTCCAGCTGCACCCAGAACATGATGAGTACACTAAGACATTAAACGCTGACCAAATATTTGTCAGTGTCAAAGGGCTCTAGGGCATAGCCAGTTTAATTTTAAGTTTTTGTGAAATGTTTAACTTATAATACTTAAAAATCTGCTGAATTTTCATCTTTAAAAATTAGCTAAACTGATTTATTATGTAATTGATATATTGACTAATAAATATATGCGTGATTCTTATGTTGTTTCTACTCACGGTTCTAGCTGTATGGTTATTGGAGTTTGAACATTTGCATGTGTTCCTGAGGGCTCAAAGCCCTCATGGTTAATCTTGACGCTAACTTTTCTGCTGTCGTTTGTCACATCTCAGTTCAGTTTTTTGCTTCAGACGACAGCCAGGCAGAAACTTCACTTAGTAAGGGGAGACTGTTATTTACACCATCCAACAGTCAGCATTGTTAGAAGTAGACAAGGTCCCCTGCAGCTTATTGGCCTCAGTCTGTCGCATAACAAGCCACGAAAAAAAAAAAAAAAAGAGAACATTATAACAGGACATTCTAAAAACACAAAAGAGGATATTTACACAATTTGCCCCGACATCTAAGCCACATTACACATAACACTATGTGGATTTGCCACATGATTGCCCATGCAGACCTGTCTGTGGTGAAAAGGCCATCTGTTATCTTGTGTGTGCAGAAGATTCTCAACGATGACGCAATAAATCTTCAAATATGGCTTAACTGATTTTCCGCTGAAATCTTTGATAAAAGCTGGTGTGTGTGATAATTTCATACAATGAGTGCATGTTGTACAGTGGAGTAGGGGGGATCTATATGCAACGGCCCAATAGATAGATAGACAGACAGACGGAACGCAGGGTGTATGTAGGAATCTTAAATTCCAGACCTTATATGACCTTTTGAAGACCTTTTCAACATATTTTAAGACTGCAGTGCCACAAGTTAGTTATCAGCCACACACCTTACATTTACTGTACTATAACAGCACATTTATTTTGAGATTGCAAAACAGTCTGACATTATTCAGATAGACCAGGAAGGAACAGAACTCAAGAGAATAAAGTAGTGTCTAACGCAACGGCAAGGTTTATTAAAAGCAATAATGGTCACATACTCACACGCTCTCTCATTGACACACTCACATTAACAAAACATCTTCATTAACAAACATTTCTATTTGGCCTAAGAAAGACAACATTGGCCATAAACGATATTAAATCCCATCGGACTAGACAGTCTGTCTGAATCTATGTTCCACAAAATAATGGCTCGTAAAATCCCGATTAAGACGTTTTAATACTTTTCAGGGGTCTTAATTTTTGTTAAAGTGATTTAATAACTTTTAAAAAATGTTAAGACCCCACAGATGCCCTGACACAGATAGATAGATAGATAGATAGATAGATAGATAGATAGATAGATAGATAGATAGATAGATAGATAGATAGATAGATAGATAGATAATTAATTAGATGCTGGTGGTTAAACTTTTATTGCTACCCTTAATAACGATGTGCTCCAGATTCTATCCCTCCTGTACGCTGTATGGTGTCGGGATATATTTGTAGTAGATACAGTAGTTGAGTGATCATCCAGTCCTGAATTTTGGCCACATGCAGGTTAGAAGATACAGTAAAATAAAAGCCAAGGATATCTGCGTGTACCCTGTTGATATCGCTGGGCATGTTCAAGACCAGCCTGTCTCGCTCCCATGCTGCTCACATGCTGAGGTTGTAATTGCTTTTGCCTTCCCCACATTAGCATTACAAAGATGCAGGTTTGGCCCTTTTCCCACCTTCGTCATTAGTAGTCCCAACAGGAGCAAGGGATGCAGCCCAAACTTTAAAAAAAGAAGTCACTCTTTTTAGCTGATCCAAAATATCCACTTTAGCCAAACAGCAAACTAAAGGAACTTGGTCATTTTTTCCCCCGGCACACAATGAAGTCCTTATTTGACTTGATAAAACCCGGGGAAGATATTTTATTTTACTTCAGCTTCTATAGATGGAAATTGTTATTTCAGTTCATTAAATTTAGTGTTCAAGGAGGGCTCGAAGCCTCATAACTGTTCTGACTCTTTCTTTTATTCATGCATATATAAAAGAGTATTTTTGAGTTCTCGTAAGAGCCCAAGCCCCGGTCCCATGGTACTTGTTACACATTTGAGGGTGTGGCCTCTTTCTGACCCCAGAGTCCATTTATTTCTCTTACAAAAGGTCAGGTTATTGAGCTAAATTTACCTTGAAAAAGATCATGTTTTCAGTTTCATAGCAAGATCTGTGGAATTGGGAAGAAAACTGCAAACACAATATGAACCCATCCTTAAATGGTCGGTTACATCAGGCGGAATGGAACTTCGAATGGAATTTAATTTGTGGTGCCCGCACATGTTGGCAAATTCAAAAGCATCATCAATTTCCAGAGAAAGTTTCCCCATTACTCTTGATAATCCACAGATTTCACAGAGAACAGTTTTAAATGGAATTAGAAAACAATATCACTATAAAAACAATATGGCCCATGGATTATCTCGAGTTACAGGGACCACTATTTCTGGTTCTTTCTACTTATAATGAGTTAATGTTGTGAGCACTTATAAATATGCAGTTTCATTCAAACAGTAATCAAAGATGGATATTATTTAAAACATGGGCAAATAAAACAAAAATAGCTAGATATTCGTAACAGGAAAGTGAGACAATATGTTTTATGTATTTTTATAATTTGCAAGAAATAACCCTCTAAAAATAAATAAATATGAGTTTTTGGGGTCTGTGAAACGTTCTGAGAGCCCGAGGAGATGTCCTCGGATGTCTTGTTTTTTCCAACCAATAATCCAAAACCCAAAGATATTCAATTTACAAGGATACAAACACAGCCAGAACCTTTTTGGTTAGATAAAAGACTGAAACGGTTAATTATCAAAATAGCTGCTGATTAATTTTCTCTCAAACAACTAATAGATTAATTGCTTTTGGATTTGTACCCAGAATGAAAAACATGTGACAGTACATGACTCTTTACATTAAATTACTGACTCATGATGAGTCATTTTAAAAAGGGGAAGAAGACACTGGACATAATCATTAATTAATTTGAATGCGTTTGATGAAGGATTTATATAAACCTTTTTTAAAGTAAGATTAAGTGCATTTTAGCATAAAGATTTAGCTCAAGATTTTTGTGAATATCGTCAAAGTGATTTAGTGTTTCAAAACCAAACGGTCACCTAACAAGTGCTCCTCTTTTGTATAGATGTGTATGTGTATGTCTTACCTGCAGCTGGATGTCTCCTCAAAAATCTTCTCCCGTCCCTCTTTAAACAGCAGTACGGCCATTTCTGTTTTATCCAGCAGGTTTCTGACATGGACCCTCAGGTACTTGGCCTCGTCTCCCCTGGGCACGTGGCTGCCCGCTGGCCTGGAGCCTCTGTAGGGCTCCCAAGCCTGCTTGAGCAGCGTGGTCGTCTCTGATACCAGGTCTGGTAGGTATGGTGGACTGTTCCTCAGGCCCAACCGAGGGTTAATGCACAGCTCGGAGAGCTTATCCAGTCTCTTGAGGGCTCTGTCCACCAGCCGCCGGTCTCCATTGCTAGGCGGCTGGGAGCTTGAGTTTGGGATCCTGAAGGCTCCTGGACCTGCTGCCGCCATCATTTCGCTGTGCTTGAAAGTGACGTGAATCAAGAACGACCTTAAATGTCAGTCTGTCTGCATGTGTGGGGGCGTGACAAGAAGTAATAATGCTCCTCTTTTTAAGAGATGCCAAAGCTTACTTTCTGAGTGTGGGAACGTTTATGAGCAGCAATAGGAGCAGCTTTTTTGAGTCAGAGGATTTTGAGTGTTTAAGCTGGCAAATATTGTCCTTAGAATGGTTTTTCCCAGCTTCATCTGAAAAACTCACTCTCTTCAAACAGCATCCACCCTTGATCTATATATTAATAATCCAACAGCGTTCAACAATATATAGCATGTTCAATTACGGCATCTCTAAAGATGCACTCGAATCTTAGCATTTCCTCCCAAAACAGCCACTCGTGTCCGTTTGTAGCATCCCACCGCTCTGTCAGATCTTCAGAGAAATACAAGAATATAAGGTCTGTTATACAAAGGCTGTTTTTAAAAAAACAAACAATATAACAGCAACAATACACAAGAGGCCAACCACGAGAAAGAGTGAACTAAAAACAAAGGAAGGGAGGGTGTGAAACTAGCACTCAGCCCTTGAAACAGTTTGAACGTTTTCTGTACTGTTCCCAGCTCTCTCCACCCCTACACATTCAGCCTTTCTGTCCCCCTGTTTAGCACAGTACATTGCTTACCAATTTTCATGCGCACAGCTCAGGAGTCCCACATTCTCCGGGTCAACAGAGCTGAGACGTCTGCTCACAGCACAACGGAAACATGTTCTCTGTCACTGGCTGAAACGTTGCCGTTTCTTCGCTGCTTCTCCTTCTTGATGTCACCCTCTCTCTCTTCTTGGTGCACCCTTTGATTGGTTTCCTGGTTGCAGCCAGATGAACAGGTTTGTTTTCTTTGCTCTATTGCTCAGGCAGGCAAGAAGAGAGAGAGAGTGAGGGAGGCAGAGAGAAATGGGAGGGAGGAAGATGGAGAGGTGTGGACTAAAAATTCAACATTTACTAAGAATGAAAGCAGTGCACAAGACCTGAGTAATAGCTGGTATCCAGACAGGTATGGCTACTTATTAAGAGACAGGATGTCATACAGAGCAAAGGTCAAAGTTCAGCAACAGCCTCCCCAGTTGAGATTCATCATCTTCACCTGGAACATGGAACAATATTTACTGTGTAATTAAATTGATTTAGTTGACATTTCACCAGAATTTCTGCTGCAAAGTTGGTGTGTCAGGAGGTCGGCCACTTTGTTCCAGGCTGAAATCATTTAAAAACTGTTGAATGGATTGAATTAGACCAAATCCCCTCTAGCTAGCATTTCTGGTTTTGAGTGAAGTGTCTCAACAGGTAGGACCTATGGGATGGATTGCCATTACATTTGATAGACTAGATGAATTGTAAAACCTTTGGTGGTAACATTTTCTTTAGCACCATCATCAGGTCAAAAATGTTATTGTCCAATATTTAGGTTTATGAGCAGGTCCTTAACAAACGAATGACATTCCCAGCATGCTAGTGCACTGAACTACAGTAAGATGGTGATCGTGGTGAACATTTTAGCATGTTAGCATGCTGACGTTAACTTTAGTTCAAAGCACAGTGGTGTTATCTAAGCCTAAGCAACGTTACAGCCTCACTAGCTGCTAGCATGGCTATGCAAGTCAGTCATTTACTACGTCTACATGAACTTATTTAGGCCTATATGATGTGTCTGTCTCACTTTGAAGAAAGGAATATTGCAGTCTTAAATATTATATCTAGTGGCGTGACAGAAAAGAAGTAGGCAGAAGAATATATGTGGCCTCTATTAGCATAGTCTGTTACAAGTCATATTGAGAATACCTGAATTAATAGCACATTTTATAAAAAAATATGTATTCAATATAACACCACAACAACAATATAACTACCACAGTCAGTACAACACATACTGCAGTACTGCTGTACCAGATATGTGGTACGTCACCATGTGTTTTCTACATTACAATGGAGAAATTATTTATTTCTAAATACCTTGAGTAAAAGGATACATTTCTCATGCTTGTATGTGTTGTGGTGGTAAAAATCACATGGCACACAATCGGCACCACTAGAGTGTTTTCTCATTCTAGTGGCAACCTCTTCATCTGCATCCACAAGAGGGAGACACTAACTCAGATAATGCTCACCCAGTTTAATGTTGACAGTAACATAACAAACGTACCTACTAGATTTTTTCCAGTTGCTGCAGTAGTAGCAATACCACCTGCAGCAAAAGATGTCAAAGACACTTAAGCAGAAGCCAACGAGAGTAGTAGTTTGTACCGTTTTGTCCATATGTAGGTTAATTCTTTGGAGATGTATTTCAAAATGCTTCGTTTCCCTTGATCATTTCATTTTCTGAGAGTCTAGTTGCATCTTTGCTCTCCTGGCACAAGGGGTCCTCATTTCATTGGTTTGTATCTGGATATGTTACCTCATGATCTGTGCCACAGGATGCACTCGTCATGCAGGCTCACAATACTGAGCCCCTAAATTTTAAAGGGTTATTGTTTGTTTTTTTGTTTGCATTAATGTGTATGTCCTTAAAGATCATTAAACCTCAGTCAATGTCTCATTCACTAAGCGATAAGCTCTGTGAAGTGTGCGTTGCGGATGAGACCGGCCATAAAAGAGGTAGGCCCGTGTTTTTCATAAACAATGATACCTAATTTCAGAGGAGGAGACCATAATGGTTGAGTGCATTGACAGCTGCAGAGCGTATTTGTGTAGTGTCAGGGTCTTTTAGGGACTTTAGACACCAAGCTTGACTTTCCGTTGCCAGCTCCACACTTCAGTGGAAAGAGGAAAGTCCCAAATTGACCCTGGTAATCAGAGGTTGGTCTGAGGGTGGAGTAGGATAGGATTAAAGACAAGGCGATAATGTGTGAGTTATGTGATTATGTATGCACACGGTTTGTATATATATGCTTTGCTATCAGGTAACATGGCAGTCCGTTTGGATAGGGCATCTCCTCTCTCAATTCTTCCTTTATTCTCCTTATTCCTCCTTTAGGCTGCAAGTTCAGCTCGGTGTCTGCTGACACATCACCAACCTCAGGCAACAGATGAACTGACTGCTTGTGCATTTGATGGACTGCAATGTGCAAAGCAACACCAGAGTACTACACAATCTAGAATTAAGCAATTAAGCAATTAAGTGTGCTTGAGCTTTCATAGCTTGATTATTTACAATGTTTTGTAAATAATTATTTAAACTAAGCATTTCAAGTTGGTTAAAGTTAGAAACCTGCACCTGCTGCCTTAATAACATGAGTAAACTGAAGTAACTCAAAAGGTTAAGTTATACATAAGTTGGTTAACTAATGATCATTTGTTGTTTCAACTGAGTTAAAACAACTTACTATGTTGCATTATCCATTCACAAAAAGTAACTTTATCTTGTCAAATAAACATACAATTCCTCACTATTTCAACTCCCATGTTCAGGTTAAGATAATTAACTATATTGATACATATTGCCATTTTAAGTTAAGAACACTAATATTTTGAAATAGTTTCTTCTTAGATTTATTTCTCATCACAAATAATGGCATGTTTGCCAGTTTCCTTAAACTTCACATTGAATCAACTTTCAACGCATCTGTTCACAAATATAACATTTTTTTGAACAATGTCACACACACAACATTCGGCCTTGTTTTAAGAACAACTATTGACTATACCGAGTTGCTCTGCAAGAGCAATGCTGAACAGTGCAAATTAGCATTAACACATGTCCTCAGTAAAGACGTCACAAAGAACATTTTTACTAATAATTAACTACCTTGCTATAAAAACTAGTCCATGCATTTATGTTCTGACATTTTTCAGCAGTACTTGGGTTTCGTTTGACATGGTTTGTAAGAGCAATCTGAACATTGTCAAGTAACTAAAGTGTCCTCCAAAGGCTTGAGCGCATTCAAACTTGCTTTCAGAACAACTCTATGTTGTTTTTCAACGTTTGGCCCAGACATTAGTTTCTCTGGGGAAGCAATGTTCAACACAGTAGAGTAACAGTTTCCTCCCAGGCAAGTCCTGAGATGTGCAGCCTATAAACGATACCTCAGCAGTTTGTTTCTAAGCCGAGGCATCCTAGTTGAACAGTGGATACTACATGACTTTGGACAGAGTTCAAATTGAGAAGTGCCAATTTTGTGCAAAGCTAGTTATTCAAAATTTGTAGTGCAAGAGGACGAAGAAGAAAAACGTGTACGATATCAACTCACATTATTTGTATATTATTGGGTGTAATGGGCTCACAAGTGTTTTTTTCACTGAATTGTTTCTCCACTTTTGGTGGACCAGTGTCTGAGTTGGCACGTGTTACCTGTCTCTCATTAACCTTAAAGTCTGACAGAAAATAAATGCCACTATTTGAATAGCTCATTTTCAAGAAAATAAAAGAGCATTTGCTACATAGTTTTGTTCAATGTGACAATGAACTGAATCTCTTTGGGTCGTGGTGAAGACAAGAAATGTGAGGGTGTCACCTTGGGTTTTAGAAAGCTGTTTCTGAGATTTATCTTTTTTCTGTCTTTATATAGAACAATCTATTAATGTTGTGATGAATGAATGAAGAGAGGGAATGGTGGTAGATAAAACAAAGTGCGTGAACGAGATAAATGAAGCGGCATTTTCTAATCGTTTCATGGCGGTTACGTCCTAAAACAGAAACACAAATCCTCATCATCATCACCATATGTGCTTAAATTACAAGTAACAAACTACAAATGACCTCGTTTGCTCTTAAGACGTTCACACAACTTAACGGGGTCATGATGTTTTACAGTATGAGTACACATATTTGAGCAAATAAAAAATCCCATATATATGTGACTTTGTGAGTCCGAAGCTGTCATTTGTAGTACAATCAGCTGTAAGTTGTATGTCCTATACTGTACTGAGATCAGAAAAAGTGGGACATTGTGTAACTTTGTGGGGCAGTGGCACTGGCGCATGTGATCAAAATAACATTATTATTACATAAAAATATCAACTTCATGACAGTTAAAAAATGATGTCCCCATAAACGTTCATACATTTGATAATCTGCCCAATTTCCTAATAAAAGCATCACATTGCCTGTTGTTGTCAGTCTTCCCTTGTTGCATTCTGATTTATAAAGTGAGGCCGTTTGTTTGGAACCAAGGAAATATGTGCACTTTACTTCACCTGCAGACACGTAGCTCTCCTAAGCTGAGTGCCAACATTTAGCTGCACGAAACCGTCAACCGCTTCTCAAGTTTGCCGTTTGTCACAGTAACTGAGCCCAAACGTGATTTGGAAGCCTTTATTATACACATGAGCACAGTTCAAGAGCAAAGAAAAATTGCAAGACACAGAAAATCACAATGAAAATTTGAAAAAAACAAAACGTGAGCACCTGCCACTGCAGTCATGTTGCCCATTGCATTAAAGGTTTATTACGTGCGACCCAGATTTAGACCCTTCTTTCTGACCTGCCGTCACATTTTGCACAGCGATGTGCCCAAAGCACCCGAACCGGCAAGAGCATCGACCCGTGAACTTCTTGAGAAATTCAGCGTTAGATGTTTTCAACGTGCATGCAAAGCAGACAGATGTCGGAGGAGTCGGAAATGCAGAAAGTATTGTGAATTCAAGGCAGCCCTTTTCTCAGCGGGCAACAGCTGGCTATAAAAGTGCTCCAGTCGCTTTGTTTCGGTTTGGCAGAGAAAGGAAAAGCACCGTCAAGTGTCGCTCTGATTTGCGATCCATCAGAAGCGGATGAGCGCCGGCGCGCTCACCTGCAGTTGCCGCCAGGTGCGCAAGGAGACACACGATCCGCACCGAGCCGCTGCTGGCTCTCCTGTCCGAGGAACAACGCGCATTCCGGGTCAGTGAATGCGGTCGCGGGTCTGAAGCCCACCAAACGGAAACAGAGCGGCGATCGCTGCCCGTCTGATTTCATGGGGATGGGAATGGCCACACTGGATGGACCGACCCCACTGAACTGTCACTGAGCACGTCGAGAAGTTGCACACACCTGAAACGTCTTCACACCCTGAGCACCTCGCGCCCCCCCACCCCCCCAACCCCAGTTGATGCCGAGGATCATGACCATGAACAGTGACCACCAGTCGGCCGCCACAGCGCCGCTGGATCTGCGCACCACTAACCGAGAGAGTGGGAGCGCCGGGTCCAGGACTCCGGACTGCAGAAGTCGCGCCAGGGACGCTCGGGTGACAGGCGGCTCGCCTGCACCGCCTGCGTGCACAGGGACGGACAGTTGGGCGGCGAGAGGCGCACCGGGCTCAGAAGCCGGCGCTCCTCGCAAACGACCGGCGGGCAACTCTTCCTCCAGCCTCCCTTTCAGGAAACGCCCGATTCTTGTCGAGCCGGAGACCAAAACACAGTCACCGGCTCCACCAGCGGGTGGAGACCGCGTCCACCCTGCGGTAGATGCGGACACCGCACTTCGGGCGAGGTTTGCCGGCCGTTCGGAACGAGCCGCGGATGAAAGCAGCGTCCGCACAGCACCGGTGGCTCACAGGCGGGTTGAAGAGGCACCGCAGGGTCCAGATGGATATCAGATGCGGGGTTTGAACGCGTATGATTACGGTAAGCTTCCAGCCTATGGCCTCACCGTGCCTTGTCTCTGACATGCCCTATGTGGCATGTATAAGCTTTGGTACACGATTCTTTTTTTAATGGCCAAAACAATCAGGCTGGGTGTTGTTAAAAGTTAAGACTAAGTTAGAGACACGACTTAGGTTTCAAAGACAGAGCATGGCAACAATACTACCCATTTGTTTTGGTATTACGTGAATGATTTTGACTTTTAAATCAGTAGCAGCACACTGCACGGGACACCCTCCACCTTTTTCAATATGTTCTAGTCACTATTGAGTCACAGGTGGAAGAAAAAGACAAAGTGTGGCCATCGTGCATTCTGCAGCTACTGCTGCAACAATGACAGTCAGCTGTTCTTCAGTCACTCTCCTGCACTGACAAAAGTAGCTTACTGGGTCAAACTCATAACTGCCTACTACATATACACACATACTGCACAGCTGCACACTTCCTTATTACAAAAAAAAAAGACTTGTTTGCCATGCAGTCCAGCCTTTTTATTATATCTCCATCATTTTCTGTTTTTCTTCTTCCTCTCTGCCTGTCTCTCTCTCTCTCTCTCCCTCTCTCTCTCACTCTCTCTCTCTCTCTCACTGTCTCTGCCTCTCTTTCTGTGTCATTCTTGCTCAGGTCCCTGTTCGCTGTATTGTTTACCCCCTGCCCCAGAGCCATGCCACCCTCTGGCCTACCAAACTGGAAACCTGCTGACTGGTATCGCTCTGGCTACACATCAAGATGAAGATGGAGACACGTATGTTGATGTTTTTAAAATGGCTTAGGCTGGAAGTTAGGATGTCACATCCTTGGTGTATAACTGAATCATGCATACAGCATATCCATCCATCTGCCACATATCAAAGCCACTGATGCATGCCGTAGACTTAAAATATTACTATGATTCATCTACCTCATGCATTTTCATAGTCATCACATTTCAGTCAGATGGCAGTGTTGACAGTCGAAACTTGGTGCAATGCACTGATCTGAAATCTTACCACAGTCATAAATATTCATGAGATTTCCAGCAGCTTGAGAGGAGCAGACCCAGCTCACATCTTCGCCTGTAGAGACCAAGAGTTTGAACCAGTGATCCACTTTACATAATGAGCCTGAGATTAATAATTTAACATGCAAAACATTCCTAACTTCGTGGAAGTGGTGGCCCGTCGGCTGCAAAGTTGCCAAATATGAAAGTTCCACTCAGTTTAAACTGTTTTTAAAAAAAAAAAAACACAGCTAGATAGACAGCTAGACAGAATGGACAATTTCAAGGTCTGAACTGGATTCATTTTGTGGGTTTTCTTATTTTTCTAAAAGGTCACACTTTTACTTAAAACTGACATGCATAACTTTCTGAACTTTGATGCCCCCTATGGTGGCAAGAAGTAACTGAAAAGATGTAAAAACCACCATAAAAATGGCATGTGGGCGTCATGCTGATGTTGTAAAATATCAAAATTCTAGCCCAAAAAGTTCTGTATTCTGTATTTCAGCTTTATTTTTTTATTAATAACTATTCACTAACTATAAAGTCACAATATCTGTGTGTGTGTGTGTGTGTGTGTGTGCAGATTCATGGATGTGGTATGTCTGTCTCTAGAGCTGCATTCTTAAATTGATCTTTGCATGAACCAATAGGCCTTTTCCACAGCAGATATTTTGACTTGTAGGAGTAGCAAATGTAAATGTACCACCAAGCCACGACAGTGTGACAATGCGCCGACATGCACAACAACGGGCCCTGAAACCGAAGCTGCTAAATGGAATTCAGCCATGATTAATTACATTTTACACCTTAGATTTTCCTACTGTGACATGTGAAAATGTTTTGCATGAAAAGTCCTATGGCACATCAGTCTATATTATATCTCCTTACCAGCCAACGACAAACTAACAATCTGCATGCTGCCTTTTGACACTACATAGACTATCTTCCCATTGTTTTAAAAAGTGAAACTGTAAATAACAAGTGAATACAAGTAATTCACTGGGCTGGATCCATACAACACTAGTCCCAACAAGTGTGACCTCATAAAGTAAACTTTTGGCATTGCAAAACCTGGATGTGGTTTGTGAAGATGTCTGTATCGTCTCATTTTATTTGTTCTAATCTCCGTGACTCACCTTGGTGCTACATATTGAACATGTACAGTCAGTGTCCCCCTCAAATCCAACCAAATATCAGGGAAAGTGGTTTAGTGTAGATCAGGAATGATTCACTGTGTGGCAATGGAGACTTTGATCTAACACACTAATCTGGAAACCTTAACACTTGCATGTACAGGTATGTGATTGTATCATTTTAAGTTGACTAGTCTCTCTGGGCATAGGACAGGGGGGTTGGAAAATAGTGTACACAAGAAACTGGAGGAGACCACATGAATGCAAATATTAAACTTTAACGCATGGTTACTTTATTTTGTCTAAAGGTTTAACGCCCACCCACACACTAACTGAAATGTCATTTGACTGAAAACATAGCATGTCCAAGAATTAAATGGCACTTTGATGTTGCAGTTTCTAAAAGGATCAGCATCATTTGCATCCATTCGAAACAAACTCGTGATGACCAACATTTAGAGGATAAGTCCCGTGACAAGTCACAGCTGCTTTTTGTCCCACATCTGCTTCAGAGGCTCATAATCACTATGACATGTCTGCTATTAACAGATAAACTTATTAACAGATAATAAGTTGAAGGCATTGTTGACGCTTAGATAGCCATGTATATATTTTCTTTGACTGTGTGGCTTCTTTAACAATGGCGCCCTATAACCTGATTTTATTTTTCCATCTTCACTTACTTCATTCATTACAATAAATGGTTGACACTCTTCTCTGGAGTGTCTTACATGTATGTTATCCAACTTTGCAAGGCAGACACAAAAACAAAATGAAAAACTGCTATGAATCATATCTTCTTAGCAGTGCCATAATGCAGCAAAGCTGCAGGGCTGAGACTTTTACAAAATCTAGCCCCTTTGAAATAATGTCGGGCCTTGGCTGGCTTTTGCCGAACCTACTTGTTGATTTGTGGTTGTTTGAAACTTTGTGTGAATTCTGCAGAAAGAAACATTCTCAGCCCCCTGTCCTTTTCAAAGTGTCTATATGTACATGAGTGTGTGCAAGTTATGGTGAGCATGCCCCTGCTCTTACGTCAATTGGTGTTCATCCTCTGTTCTCAGCGCCTCTGAGCCCCTAGTTTCGGGAAAACCAGTGGTTACTCAGTTTTTAAACACGATTGCGGTTTTTCTCAGGTGTCTCTGTCTCTCTCTCTCTTTTCTTCTCTGTGTTTTTAAATGAATGGGCTCAAAAAACCCAAACATCCTCTTCTCACTTCCTCATTTACCGCTTTCTTTCTATCAGCTTCATCTCTCTCTCTCTCTCGCTCTCTTTCTCTTTGTGTGTGTTTCTAACAGCTCCTGCAAATTAATGACTACAAGCTCATTATCTTAATTGCAGATTTAAATCATTTCAAATTACTATGGCATGTAGACCCAATCGTGTTTTTTTTCGCATTTTTTTAAAGTATTTTTATTCTGCACATGTGCTGAACCAAATGGAAACATTAAACATTTTGTTTCTGCAAAGAACTATGCAAACACAAGACTAATAGTCTACAGACACATAGCTGTTCTATGAGGCTATACACATGCACAGTGGTGCTAACTTCAGCATGGCAACATTCCCATGATTACAGAGCTAAAATGCTGATGTTTAGCAGGTGATGTTTACTATGTTCACCATCTTAGTTTAGCGTGTTAGCTTCCTAACATTTGCTAATTTGCACTAAACATAAGGTATAGTTGAGGTCGATGGAAATGTCATTAGTTTTTAGGTATTTGGTCATAATCCAAAGTATTGGGCAAATAATACAAATTGACATGATGAAAACCACAAATGCCTACCTCATGGTGGCGCTAGAGGAAAGGTCAGGGCATCACCAAAGTCATTAGGACACATCCTCTGGGCACCATGAATCTGTGCCAGATTTCATTGCAATGTGTCCAATTATTGTGATATTTCAGTCTGGACCAAAGTGGTGGACCGACTGACACACTGAGCGACATAGAAACATGACCATAGCCATCCTGAGAGCTACGCCATATGCATGACTAAGGTTGACTTAAGTTTAAAACTGAGTGCATTACTGTAAATGTTGTAGATGTTACCCTTCTGGTGCGTGTTGAAATGCTCAGGAAAAACAAAAGCAGATCTTGCATGTTCATCCAGGTTTGCTCAGACCCTCCCCCCCGAATACCTTTTACCCCATAACTCTTCGTGACACAGCAGATTAGACTGTAGTGCATCACTTCTTCTCTTCTGTTTACTATTCACACACACTGACACACATCACCTTATTGCTCATCTGGTCCACTGACCACAGGATATGTTGGACTTCAGTCTGATCATTCAGTTTGGCTGCACCCCCACCCTCCTTACCAAAAAGAATACTGCACAATGCTGCCATCTCTCCCTGCCTTCTCTTTTCTTCACTCTCTTTCTCACACACGCACGCACACACACACACACACACACACACACACTACACTGGAACTGTCTGTGTTAATGCAGCGCGCTCGGGACTCCTGTCTGCGTCAGTGCTGCTGTGCCTGGGGTTATCTGGGGCTGTGGTCTGCCCCACTTCCAGGAACTAGAAACTGTACACAGTTTCATCTTAAGAGAAAAGGAGAGAAATGGATGCAGATAGAAAAGAGCATAACAAGAGAGATTGTCACTTTATGAAGGCAACTATTGATACAATAGTTAGAGATTCAGTAGTTAAAAACGGATTCAGTAGTTAAAAACTACAATAGAAGAGGCATTTGGATTTTGGTTTATCAGAACACTTTCCTCAAGTCATAACAGCCTGTAACTATATTTGACTGTGGATATACTGTGGCATGATTGGTGACTCCAATCACTAGGATTATTGTGGACATACTGCAGGGACCTTTTAGTGCAAATGATGGGTAGCTGATGGCCTGTACAGTAAATGTGATTAATAAATCTGATCTGAGCTCAGTTACAGGAACAGGGACCAGCTGAGGAAAGAACCACCACGCTTACTCCCGTTCCAACATACAGTTCTGCTTTTTCTGCTGTTCCTTCTGATGTCAGGAGCAAATCGTCTGATTGTTTATTTCAGTTGCAGTTCCAACCTGCTCTTGCACATACACTTTTAGTTTTGTATTCACACACTGGAGTTGATGTCTATACTTGTTCATGCATGTGCAAGAATTATGCATGTATATACACATGGACACACAGTTTATCCATGATTTGCATTTTGTTTTTGGCAGTTTTAATTATATACACAGGCTGACTCACATGACTTTGTTATTCCCTCTGCAACCACCACGTGAAGGTTGGCACATGCTTATCCTTCAGTTTAACAGACCACAGGCACTATTATGTTCATACTTGCCTTCATCAAGTTGTCGAAGAATTTGAATGTTTCCACTGTGAATATAGAGATTATGTAAGCTGTCTGCTTTTAATGTGGTTGGAAGACATATTTAGTGTAATGTGATACTGGGTAGATACATACATGCATACCTGAAGAACCTTTCCTTCAACCGCACACGAGTTTTGCTAAAATATGCAGGAAAGTGTAGTTGTTGCATGCATGTAGAAGTTAGCACTATACGTCAGAGCGGTTGTTGATTGCTCAGAGAGGACTTTACATTTTTTTTTTCAGACAGGAAATTACTCTTATTAATGACTCCATGTCAATAGGGCACATCGCTGAGAGGAAGTGTTGCAAGAGCGCTTTTGTCATTGTAAGAACTTATTTTCTGACCTCAAATTCTGTGCAAGGGTACTTTTTAACTTCTCAAGAAGCATCCCTGTTTCCTGTTGCATGATTGTACTGTATGTCTGATTACAACTTATCAATTGGATGAAGCTGACTGAGTGAACCTACAGAAAGCCCCTGTCAGAAACCATATAGCTTAATGGCTGGATTTCACAGCACACAGAGCGAGATGAATAATGCTGCCATTGTTACTGACAACAGGAAGTGACATAAAACCAGTTTGGCTCTTACTGGCAGCTGCTTCGTCTGACAGGATGAAAAAGAAAAATGTGAAAACTGCTATACTGTCTTCTACAGCATACCCACCCTCCTGCTTAATTTTCTGCTTTTCCCTGTCCTAAACTTTGGCCTGCGTTTGTTCTTTCGCTTCACGTACAGACCACAGATGGTGGTTTCCCTTTTAGTCTTGATAAGGGTGTGATAAGGGTAATGTGAGTCATACCTGTACATCTGTGGAGCTCCATGGTACAACTGTCAGTAGGATCATTTAGATCAAGTGATCAAGAAGAATCTGCTGCTCATGATGGGAGCAAAAAAACCCCAGAGAGAGTCCATCATAGGTTACATTTGAAGGCCATGAAGAGACTGTGATTTACCATCCCAAATTAGTGATATAGAATATATTTATTTAAAACATTCTTTGATAGCTGCTTTTCATTTCTCCCTGCTTACTAAATTGACATCGGAGCAGATTCAATGATTTACCGGAACCCTAATTACTGGGAAAACAAGAGCGTAGTTAGCCTGGCTTTGTCCGAAGGTAACAAAATCTGCCTACAAGCACATCAAAAGCTCACTAATGAGCATGTTATATCTCATTTGTTTAAACAAAAAAAAAAGTTTTGTTGTCACTGTGAGGTTGCCAGGCAACCAACTGTAACTTCCTGCTCCCGGCCCAGAAATATGTAGTCCAGCACATAACCCCCTTTAAAACCAAGTTTTTACACTTTCTTTTTACAGATTAAACAGATTAAACAACGAGATATAATGTGAGTTTTAGATAATCTGGTAGGTGGCTTTGTTGTTTTGTTTTACAGTCTGCATGCTAAGCTAAGCTAACTGGCTGCTGACTGTAGCCTTATATTTAATAGACAGACCTGCCAGTGGTATTAATTTTCTCATATAAATCGGTAAGAGAGGAAAATGTTCAGACGTCAAAAAGTCCAAATATCAGTCATGGACATCCTCATAAATTAAGAGACCACTGCAAAAGTATCAGTTCTCTGGTTTTACTATTTATAGGTATGTGTTTGCATAAAATGAACTTTGGGAAATTTGGAGTGTTCCAGAGCTGTATATAGTACCTACATTAATACACACATAAGTTCAGATTAGTTGTCAGGAAAGTTCAAGGCCCTTTGAAATGGAGTTGTGTTTTGTAACATTTCTCTTTCAACTTTTACTGTAAAAGTCTGTGGTTTTTTGTATTCATTACAGAGCTCTCCATGTAGCTGTGGTGCAGGGAAAGTTGCCCATTGTCTTCAAACTGATCCACCTCCTGATGTGGGCTCGCAGAGGCCTAGATATCTACAACAACCTCCGCCAGGTATAACAAATACACGTTCAATACACACATGCCACATATCTGTCCATAAAGCATGAATGCAGACAAAGCTGCTATGACTAATTTTACAAATTCAGAATTCAAATGAACAGTTTGACATTTGAAGCTAAATGTTGTCTTCCTTTAGAATGTGGCAGCCATCCAATCCACAGAAAGATTTTTTTATGTTTCAGTTCTATATTATGACACATTTTGAAGAGGCCTCAGCCATGATGAAAAATAGACGTAGAATAGACAATAGTCGTGTTATGGGGAATTCTGCCCCGACGACCACAGCATGTAAAACACATTCTCCTGCCAGACCCTTCTGATAACAGTAACATGGAAAAGAATGAAAGAGGAAGTGCCTTGGTTTCCTTGTTTCCTTGCACCGCATTATCTCATACTCATACAGTCATGAAGGCTGATGGTTATTGCAGTGGAATTCACCCTTCCTGGTTTCTCCACCTGTACTTGCCACAAGCCAAAGCCATGCACATGCTGGGAAGGACTAAGTGTGCTTTCCAGCATTTTGTTTTGTACATGGTTTTCGAGTGCTCAACTTCCATATAGTGAGGGGTTTTTCTGGGTTTGCATATTAGATTTACAATGTTGTGAAATTCAAGAGGAGAGAGGCAAGATGATTAGGTGGAGCAAAGTGGGACTCCCATGAACTCTCATGAACCCTGCACTCATATTTCATGTCTTGGCCTTAGCTAAAAACACATAATCAGGCTGAATAATGGTTGAAAACATGTCATTTTTAACTTTTTATTTCAGCATATTATTATATTATATATTATAGTATTCCATCATATAATTTGCTTCTTCTTTTTGAATATAAAGTCTTACTGACATTCTTTGTCCAGGGCAACTTTTACTTTAAATGCTACTTAAAAATGTACAAAAATACTAAATGGACCCACTGGACTTTCACTAGGGGGACTAGTCTCTTATGAATGACTGCGTCCTTCAACTCCCTACATAGTAACCTCAACGTAAGAGATAAGCATACAGTGTACTTAACTGGAATGTGAACAAGAACTTGTCTTTGAGTGTTTCCCAATCCAGGGCTGTCCCAACCACTGGCCTTAAGTCAGCACTTCCACATTCTCTTCCCCTCACCCTCCTGCTCTGCAGCTTTCTCTCTTTCATCCTTCAACAGAGAAAGCACCTGAGCCGTGCAGAGCTTAAGTTCTCATGGCTGGGGTTTCACACCACACAGGACACCGCGGGCTCGCTTACCAGAAATAATGCTGGCGCTATCATCAGTTGTTGTCTTTCCTCATTGCTGAGGCTTGACAGCTAGGTTTTGTGATATCCTGTGTCTGCCCTGTGTATGAAAATGAATGCAGGCGACACACATACACAAACTGTCTTTTCAGACACTCACATATATGCAGTTATAACCCAAAAGGGGAGATTTATCAGGCCCAGGCCCTGTTACAGTCATTTACCTAACAGATTAAGTGGTTTTAGCAGGAATAACGGACATACTTTTTAAATGAGGCCAGGGAACTTTTTATTTTTCAGTACATAAAGCTTACCAGACAGACCTGATCAAATTTTCGGGCACTGGCCATCTTCCTAGAGACAGAGAACAAAATAATACAGCTTTTCCAATATTGATGACAAATCCTGAGTTTCTGTGGTTTTGCATATGGAACTTTTTGACAGAGTGTTAGTATCAGTATTGTAACTGAACAATAATGTAAGTGTTAGTGTTTGATTTTCCTTCGACTCCCTTATGATGGTAGAGACTGCTGTTTGATACTCCCACACTGGTCATGCTATCAGTGCGGCTACACAAACACACACTATAGCAGTGTACTTTCTGCTGCCCTCGTTACAGCTGATGGCTGACAGTAGTGGGGTTTGGGGACTGAATCTCTAGGGGCCACCCACACTTAAAACATGCACTAATGGTCATGTGCTTTAGATTAAAGACATCCACTAAAGTGCATGTGTTACTGCTACAATGCAGGATTCAGGTGATCTGCAACAAATCAATAATGCCTTTTGTAACGGCAAATCTGTAAATGGTCACGCTTGCTGTACCATTGAAAGATTTTAATTCACGTTCATGTAAATTCATATTATATGTTATCAGTTTTTTTATGTGCATGCTGATGGTAGTGGCATGCCTTTTGTTTTTTTTGTTTTTTAGTGTGTGCATGTGTGTGCACGAGTGAGACATCTGTATGTGTTTGTGTGTGCTTTAGCATCCTTGTTCCGAGAAGTCACATGACCCCCGCCCCCTGCTTTGGGCTGTTTCTCACATACCTTGCGCTGAGGTTCAGAGGGTAGTTTACAGGGACTTTCCCTTCCTGCGCGTGTCTCTCTCTCTCTCTCTCTCTCTCGTGCTGTCTCTATCTCTCGCTCTCTCACTACTGTCTCTTTTTTCACATATCTCGCTGCATATATCTTAAGAGAATTTAGGGTTTCTAACCATAACTGATGAACTGACTGATGCTATCAGTCTAACTGTCAACAGCATTGACGTAAGAGCGTGTTATGTTTATTTCTGCAACAAGACTGGCTTTACCCTCTAGTGTCTCTGTCTCTTAGTGTTGCCTTCCACCTTTCTTTGTGTTTGGCACTGCCTACAGCCTGGGGCTGTTACTCATGCCCAGAAACCTCCTCTCTCCTCCTCTAATCGTTTCACCTCCCTCATGTTGATCTGCTCATTTTGCAGGAATGCAAGTGTGCAAGGACAGACCCAGGGGAAAGAGAAGGGATTTTCCCTTGTTATCCTGTCTTTCCCCCTGGACTCCCCTCTGCTGCTTCCGTTTCTTCCTCATTCCTCCATCGCTCCACCCTGCTCCCCCTCACTCCCTTCCTCTTATCTTTGCTGGATTTTTGTTTTAGTCACTCTGAAATCCTTTACAGGAAGCCACAACTAGACTCTGCCAACTCCTGAGAAGTCTATTTTGAAGGCCTTCGTGTGGATGGTAATTTACTTAAGTTCTGGAAGTTCAGGATACTACCATCCAAGTTTTATTAGTGCTGTGTGGGGTCCAAATAGTAGTATGACTGCTTTTCACAGTGTTTGTTCAACAGTGAATGCTGATTGTGTGAAGTTCAAAGAACTTACATTTTACGGGGGAATATGATTGTGTGTTTGTGTGTGTTCACTCTGTGTGCATTTTGTGTGTCCATAGATATGTGTGTGTGTGTGTGTGTGAGTCACAGGATTCAGGGAAACAAGAGTTGAAGGGAGGAACACTGGCATTGACACAGTGGAGGAATTCCACAAAGACGCTCTCCCATTGCTAGACTACTTTTTTTTTTACAGTCTTTACTGGAACAAACCCCCCAGCCTACACACACACACACACACAGTAGTGATATAGCAAAAGTGAAACTTGGAGCAACAATCTGTTCCTGATTGCTGCGTTTATTGTGTAACTTGAAAAATAGCTAAAAACTCCTGGTTGAAATACTTTCCTTTATGACAGAACTATTGCATTGCTAATTTAAACAACAGGGTCTCAGTGCCCTATCTGGCCAGCTTGATGTAATTATCAACAGGATGATGCTGACCTCACCCACAGGAACATCCTAGATTGCTCAAATTATTTAATTCAAGACTAGATTCATCAGGGCAAGCACCTGGTGAACTGTGTGTTTAGTTTTTCCTGTCCTTACAGAGTGTCTCTCAGAACAGGTTCCCCCTCATTTTGAATTAGTCACACAGTCTCATGCTTGGGTTGTGGCTGTTTGCTCTGTAATATATGGTGCAAAGCTCTCCTGTTTGATTGTCAGCCACTTTAATTAGATTGCTAACAACTATGAATGTTGGCACTGTGTGTGTGCATAGGTTAGGTGAGTTTGTGTATATGTGGGCATAGGCACGTAATACCTGTGCCTGTATCTCATGATCTTCTGATGTATAATAACGATAATCTTACCAGACATAGTTTATTTTAGGCGTTGGCTTGTCCTTACTAGCATTGCTTTATTGTGTTTCTGACCTTTAACCTGTAGAACAGGTTAGAGATGAAAGGAGGCCTTTACTAGAAGTAATAACACTCTTCCTCCAACCTCACTTACAAGAATGTGGGAATTTAAAGATTTTGTAAATGTATGCCATGTCACTTTTCCTGTCTGGTATTCATTATTTCTACCATGGGGCTTATGTAACTCTTATTTTGTCTGTCTGTCTGTGTCTAGCAGCAAAATATCTCAAAAACATTTTAGGAAATATTGAAATAGCTTATTCGCTGAAGCCTGCAGCTGGTTAGCTTAGCATAAACATTGGAAACAGTAGGAAACAGCTAGCATGGTTCTTTCCAGAGGTAGCAAAATCCACCTACCAGCACCAAGCCAAGAAATGTACCGATTAAACAACAAGATATAATGTGTTAATTTGTGAGCTTTAGAGGCGCTGGTAGATGGATTTTGTCTTCAGACAGAGCCAGGCTAGCTGTTTCCCCATTTCCAGTCTTTGTACACAGCTAAGATAACTGCCTAACTCTTGCTTCATATTCATCATACAGTATGAATCATCTCATTAAATTCTCCACCAGAAAACAAATAAGTGTATTTCTCAAAATGTCAAACTATTCCTTTGATGGATTTGCAGTTTGGAGATTCCGTTAAGGGAGGGCCCAAATGGGATTTCCACTATTAGATGACACATTTTGTGTTTTAGTCAGAACAGTGACACAAAGCTAGATACTTGTGTCAAAATAATGGCATGATGTCTTTGAGGATAGTAGAGAGCGGGAGCATTGTTCAGCATTAGTGCCGTCCAGTGTGAGCTGCAGTGTGAAAAATGAAAGTACTAAGTATAGTTTGTCTAAACTGTCATTTTTGCACTCATCCTCCCCCCTCAGACTCCCCTTCATCTGGCAGTGATAACCCAGCAGGCAAACATGGTGGATGCTTTGCTGAGGGCTGGGGCTGACCCTGCCACCTTGGACCGTAACGGCCAGACAGCGCTCCACCTCTGCTGCGAATATGACCAATGTGATTGTCTCTCTGTTGTGCTCTCTTGCTCCTCATCCTCCACATGCCTGGAGATCAGGAACTATGAGGGTAAGACCTACCGAAGAAAGACAAAGAAAGTTCTTGGCATAGAAGGGTCTGGGATGACTTGTTAGCTCTTCTCATTAAGTCACTGAATCTGATAAAGCCTTGTGATTGTTTGTGACCATTTCTTCCTCCATTTCCCAGTGATTAATTTAATGAATGCATACAGAAAGTCATTATTAAATTATGAGTATTTGATACATTTGGATATAATGAATAGTCTCAACATTGCTGGCTGACTTATATAAAATAAAAAGGCTTTGGGCACCATTATCAGTTGCCTTTTCTCAAATACTGTCTGTGTTTGTGACCCACCTTATATTTACATTTAGGCATTGCAACATGGTAACCGGACCACCACCAGACTGCTATAACAAAAGTTAGGGTTAAAATTACAGTAAAAAGGCTGTATCCGATCCCTACATACAAACTCAGCTCCACTAAGATAATACCTGGAGCCTTTGTGTATTTTGGGGGCTTTCTCCTGTACCCAGACTTGGTCCTTTCACACTAAATACATCTCCTATGCTGTGACATGACAGGCATACTGTGCAGATTGTGACAGCACACTAGACCACAGAGGATGTACACGTCCTCTTTCCGCCCACACACCCAAAACAACCAAACCCCTACCTGAACAAAGGTTCACACTCATAACCCCCAACAAACTATTACGCACAAACACTAGTAAGGTAGTCTATATGGTTGTTATTATGTTACCAAAAAGGGAGGAAAGTTCATAATCTTGTAGCAATTACTAAGAGTAGATAGACAGACGTTTTTATGTCCAGCAGCTTTACTGCCCTGCTATACTGGCTCAACAAAGACTAAGCAAACATATCACATCTGCCTTACCTATGTCTCTGAGAGTTTCTACTGTGAGTGGAGGTAGTATATGTGCAAACAGGTTCCTTCAGAAGTGTGTATGTGCATTCATCTGGATCTGTGCATACTGTATGTGTCTATGTGTGTGTGTCTGCGTTTGCTCACTGTAAAACTTGGGTTCTGCTTTGTCCCTGTTCTCAGGATTGAGCCCTCTCCATCTGGCTGTGCTGCGTGGCCATAAAGATTTGGCCAGAATGCTGCTGGATGCAAGAGCTGACATCAATGCTATGGTCAGTCCCTGTGACTCAGCGCTGACTAAGTTTCACAACATCGCAAATTTTTACATTTACCGTCTCTGCATCCTCTGACTTTTCCCATGGTGCTTTTCCCCTCTAATCAGGACAACAAAAGCGGCCAGAGTCCGCTCATGCACGCAGTGGAGAGCAATAACGCAGACATGGTCCACTTCCTCATTGAGGTAATGAGGGTGTGAGTATATGGGGAAGGAGGGGAGGGAAGGGCTGTGACTCAGCTCTATTTGATAAGTTTAGTTTTCTCTTTCAAGCTTCATACTGAATTTGTTATTCTTTTCTAGCTCGTAGATAAGACCTTCCAAGAATTGTCTCAATGGTCATAATTTTATTATCAGAGCTTAGCAGATGTGTGGTATATGGGCAGAATGATCTTTTCTCCTTCCTTTATTCCTCCTTTTATAGCATTCCTCTTCTTCATCTCACCCTATCTGATCTATCTTTTGTTTCACTTTCCATGCTGAACTACGTCTAACTCCGGTTTTCTTTATTAATCACATCTATGTCAACTTCTTCTGCTTTTCTGTTGCAGAGTGGCTGTGATGTCAACAGCCAGTCATACAGTGGGAACACAGCCCTGCACAGCGCCTGTGGCCGAGGGCAGGTGGACACGGTGCGGCTGCTGCTGAAGAGTGGAGCTGACAGCAGCCTCAAGAACTACCATAATGACACCCCCGTGATGGTGGCCAAGAACCAGAAAGTGAGAATGCAGATGACAGAAAAAGAAACTATGCTTAATAAAACAGACCTTGCTGAACTTTTACTGTAATGTTTGTTGTAGGCATTTTTATGGTTGTGAGTTTCTGCTTCGGGATAATTAATAGTGTCAAGAAAACAGTGAATCAAATAAAATTGGCTGTGAATGACTTCCTTGTGAACTCTCCAAATTTTCAATTGCTCACTGTAATATTATGATGGAAAATCCCAACTATTTACTATTTCAGTTATGTCAGAATGAATACAAACAATTGCTATATCTCCTTGATTCCGCTCTGGTTAGGATAGTAGGAAGAAATAGTTGGATCCAGAAATAGAAAGTAAATGTGTGTATCCTTCCCTCTAGAGGTCAGACCTGAATGGTGCAGTGTTTTCTCCACCAAAATTACATTCCTGCATGACTCAAGAGTTGTTTTTGTAGATCACTGTGAATCTCACTTTAGGTCATGCACACAGGGTTGTAACAGAGTGTAAATCTGTTTCAGATTGCAGATGTGTTAAGAGGGAGAGGCTCCAACCAGATAAGAGTTCAAGATCAACACTGTGTATCTGTCTCACCACATGGGAGCAACGTAACAGAAAATGGTAAGAACAGGCACACAAGTTCACAAACACGTACACACAGTCACTAAAATCACAGTATTTAATTTGTACTCTTGGCCTCTCCTTTTAAGGGTCTCCATCTCCCAACCACAGTCATGGATGTTCGCCTTCGACTGCACCCCACACCCCTCATCATAGCACCTCCCACTCTCCAAAGACTCCGTCTACAATTGTATTTCCAATTTACTAGCTCAAAGTTTTGTCCAGTGCAACTTGCAACTACCTCCACACATCCAACCAACAAAGAGACTTCAATGACCAAAGTGACATCCAGGAGAGCGTTTAGCAAATGGGAAGGCAGACCATCAAAATGGTCCTGAAATTAGACTTCCCTACAAACTGGCCTTCTTTTCCAGGACTCCATGACAAAAGACATTCGTAGTTGGTGCCCCACCATGGGCTTTGATGTCGGGACAGAGTGCCTGCAACCTCTCTGCTGCTGTTTTGGACACTCCCGTCATTACTGGGAGCAAACTGGTGACCCACAAGTGTTCAGGGATGAGCTGAATTTCGCCAGAAATGTGCTAGTGATCCCAGAAAGTCTTTTAACCTTTACTTTTTGAGAGAGACAGAGAGAAAGAGAGAGAGAAAGAATTACATGCTGTGAAATGTCCTCACCCAGACTTGAATACGGGGTGTTTTGAAACCTTAAGTCTTTGTAATTGTATCCTGTCTGCTTACCGTAAATGTACTTAACCTGCTCAAAATTGTAAATATTGCAAAAAAAATAACACCTTCATTCGTCCATTTTAACAATCTATTCCCATAGTACTTGTCAGGTCAGTTTGTGTGCATATGTGTTGTTCTATCATTGATAAAGTTGTAGATATTTTTTATATAAAATGTGTCCAACAGATTCACTCTGGTCTTGTTTTGGTCCGTTTTCACACAGTAACCTTTGCGAGTTTGAAAGCAGCGTTGTGATTGGTCAGTGGGAGGACCTGCGAAGCAAACAACCGGCCCAAAAGCGAGCGCGCGGCCATGTTGAATTCTCCGAGATTCTGAAAGAACAGGCAAGAGTGATAACTCGGTGGATTTCTCTAAATACTAGCGAGTGTTCACCAAACGCAATTAAACCGTCGAGATAACTTTAAGCAACGAGACAACGGGGAAGACTTTGGGTGGACGTAGCAACTTTCTGCGATTGGGTAAAGCGTAATTTATCAAGCATATGGATTAACAAACAGTTCCGTTAATGTCAACGCGTACTGGCTCAGCTAACACTAGCATGCTAACGTAAACGTTTAATCAGGTTTAATAAAAGTGCTGAAGCAACAGGTAACAGACCTGAGAAGATCCACACAGGTTTGCTTTGTGCACTTTGTTTCCCGACGAACAGTCTAGGGTCCCATTCACCAACCGGAACAAGACCTAAAGTTTACTTTAGCTTGCTAGCTGGACGCTGAAAGCCACGCTGCTATGCATAAAGTTTTCAGCTGTTAAATGCAGACGTGCTAATTAACAATTTCCAGGCTAACTTTTCTATCGATCAGTGACAGCGAAGTGTTAATGAAAGAAGAGAGCCACTCGACGATACCTTGATGGTTGGCTTTACTTTCTGTTTTGTTCAACAAGGTTAGATGGTCAGTGGCTAGCTAACTAGCTAACTTTGAAAATAACTTGGTCTGTCATTTGATTTATGTTAGCTCAAGTTAGCATTAGCTTAAGCTAAGCTCGTACCCATAGCATCACAACAAAGCCGCACTGGCAACGTTATTAATTGCAATTTCATGACAAAATTAACCTCCACGAGTTTGGACTTGTTACTTTTACAAACATTAAGCCAGTTGTTTGTAATTTTTACCCGTTCATTTTTAAAACTACTTTTGCAGTATAGCAGCTTTTGTTGCCGACATTTGACGGTTTTGGTACACGGCCTTGTTCTAAATTATAAAACATAACCACTGCCAATGCACACATAAAATGTATGTTTTTGATCTCAAATGCTTTCGAGTAACGTTAGAGTTGCTCACTGTTGAGTGTGTTTTTTTTTTTTGTTTAATCCCTGAAATAACCACCAATGATTGTTTATTGCCTGGCAGGTGACCTGGATATTTTGTCAATGGCAATTCCTGAAGCACTTTGCAGACCACCACCTCAACTTTTGCTTCAGAAGTAAAGGAAACTGGAACAAGATAACCACAGACATTTAAGGTGGACTGTTCATGTTAAAGAAAAGATTGCTGGAGTGACTTCTTTTCTTTTTTTTTTTTTTTTTTGAGCCAGTATTAAGCTCCGGCAAAGATGTTTTTGATGCTTTTGATGTCAAAGTAAGAAATCATAGGAATAGTCCGAGACATGACCAAGCATATCGTATTTTCCTACTCATTCTGAATGCATAAACATAGCACTTGGACTTCAACGCCAAGACACTCGAAAAACACAAAGAAAATTCTGTATCATCACAGCAAAGATAAGGACTGCGTTGACAAACATTTTTGAAAGAAGAATAGTTTGTTTTGGTCACATGTTTGATTTATTTATTCATGTGAATGTTAATTTCTCCCTTTTTGGAGAGTTGTCTTGTAAATAGACATAATTCATACACGGACCTCTTCTTTTCAAGAGGTCTGAATGTCAGATTGTGTACACCATACATTCTTTAAAAAGGAAAGATTTGAGGAAAAGATTATATATTTGTTTTAAGCTTTTAGGGTGTTTTTTTTTTATATATACACACTGGTGCATCAAGCAAAACAGATCAACACACTCTGAGGAAAATTGCCACTTACGGTGTTGAACCCATGGCTACAGCAAGAACAGCAAACCCAGCAGCAACAATGATTGGATTGAACAAACCAGCTAATGGGCAACTCAGGGGACCGACTAAGCCAGCTGGACAACAGTCAGTACTCCTTGGAACTGCTCAACAGCCCAGTGCCCGGCAGAAATGGACCAGTATTCCTCAGAGCAGTGGGGGCATCAAGTAAGATACTGGTTCCTTATACTTTCTAACTAAAGAAATCTTAGTTTTTGTACCAGTTAATCACCACTGGGTACAAGATTTTGTATAGTGTAAATATAAAAGTAATTCCTTCCCACTGAAAAAAAAAACATCTGAAAGTTATTTCTTAGACAAAGTTCACCACAAACCTGTGTTAACGGTGAAAGATGAGTTTCTCTAGAAGTGTCTCATATTTTTTGGTATCATGAACCTTATTGGACAGGGCTTGTACTTTCTGGAAATTCCATTGCTTGTGAAGGCCCAGCCAGCATCCCAGTCTCTGCGAGTAATATACGTGGAAAAATAGTTTTTTGGGGTTGAAAAAACACTTGGGTTCAATATATTTCAGAACCCTTCCTTAGTTATTTATTTAGATTTAATGCAAGTTCTTACAATTTATAAAGGTTTGGCGATGACTGGAAGAAGTGCCTGGAGCTTCCTCCAAAAGATAACAGGATGAAAACTTCGGTAAGGTAACTATTAGTTATAGCAGACATAATTCCCACGTGTTGTATCTGTTGAATTTGAAATGTTTTCGAGTCGCACTGTGTGTTGGCTTCTATTGCTGTCGCCTCAACCTCTGAATCCAGTCTAACAATCTTGCATGTTTCTGCTCTGGTCTCCCAGGATGTGACATCAACTAAGGGAAATGAATTTGAAGATTACTGCCTAAAGCGAGAACTTTTAATGGGAATCTTTGAAATGGGATGGGAAAAACCCTCCCCTATCCAGGTAAATAAAGCTATTATTTAACTTAGGGCCCTCTTGTTTATGTGAAGTGAGCTTGATTTGAAATTGTTACTGTTGTATTGTGTGCTATTGCTGCCTTATTCTGGATTCTAAAGGTTTAGGAATAGGATAGACTTTTGCATGTTCTTCTTGATTGTTTGCCTTATTTAAAAACAAAACAAAGTGTCCAGTTAACCTTTCCATTGTACTGATTGGGCTCGTCTGTTTGCCAAAAGGAGGAAAGCATCCCCATTGCTCTCTCAGGTAGAGATATTTTGGCTCGGGCAAAGAATGGCACAGGAAAAAGTGGAGCCTACCTCATCCCTCTCCTGGAGAGGATAGATCTTAAGAAAGATCACATCCAGGGTGAGTTTGTGCTGCCTCCTGACAGTGCTACTTTTGAAATAGTTGCTGTATGACAGAAGGGCTTGACTTTAAGGGTTGTATTATAAAATTAGTTTATAGTGAGTAAATATTTTATCATGTTTAACTAACAATACATGAAGTTTCAAGCAGAAGCAGAAATTGGAGGAAAGCCGTGTGCAGGTCAGTCTGTGGCAGATTTAGCTTTCCACAAATAATTCATCAAATCTAGTTGTCTCCAGACATGTAATGCCATGAAGAAATAATGGAATCACGTCTGTCTTACCAAGACTATGGCACATTTGACACCGCACTATATACATTTTTTTTCTACTTTATGGTGTGTATGTTTATTTTTTTATTTTTTTGGTGTGGGCATCACTTTTATTTAATTTTCTTCTTTCGACCTTTGCATTTCATCAGCCCTTCCCATTTCTGTCTCAATTCAGCCATAGTAATGGTGCCAACAAGAGAGTTGGCCCTCCAGGTGAGCCAGATCAGCATTCAGCTCAGCAAGCACCTAGGAGGGGTCAAGGTCATGGCTACCACGGGTGGCACCAACTTGAGGGATGACATCATGCGTCTTGATGAGACAGGTACTTGTCGTTCCATTAATATTCAGGAGAATGAGAAGGGATGTTTCCATAAAGAAGATTATAGATAATTATTTCCTTAAAGCTACTGCCCAGTGTTTGATGGGATGTTTTTAATCTGGTCGCTGAAGTCATGACATGTACATATCAGGTCAATGCAGACCTTGCTTTTTGTTTTTGAACATTTCCGTTGAAAAGCTGTTTTATTTATAAGCTTTGTATTTTTTTCTTTTTAAATCAGATTTTTAATTGTTTTGGTTTTTTTAACCACAGAATTGACAGCCCTGGTCAAAATGCTCTGAAAGACGATCACTTTGGTCGACCTCAGCTTAGCAACTGTTCTCAGTGAAACTTGTGTGATGTGCTGTTTGTACTTCTTCTCTCATAATAGTGCATGTAGTGATTGCTACACCAGGCAGGATCCTGGACCTGATGAAGAAGGGTGTGGCAAAAATGGATAAGGTCCAAACAATGGTGATGGATGAGGTGGGTTAGGCTCTCAGTTTCTGAATTCCCTTTGCAATATTGTTGGCTGTGTTTTTAAGATCAGGCTTTCTTTAAATATTTTCATTCAGGCTGACAAGCTGCTGTCCCAGGACTTTGTGGTCCTGATTGAAGACATCATCAGCTTCTTCCCAAAGGGTCGTCAGATCCTGCTGTACTCTGCCACTTTCCCCATCAGTGTGCAAACATTCATGGTGAGAACATAACTTTTTCTTGAGGTAAAAGTTTATCTTAATTTGCGCTTCCTTAATTCACTCTGAATGTCTTGTCCAGAGCAAGCACCTGCAGAAGCCTTATGAGATCAACTTGATGGAGGAACTGACGTTGAAGGGCATCACTCAGTACTATGCCTATGTGACTGAAAGACAGAAGGTCCACTGTCTCAACACACTCTTTTCTCGGGTGAGTGTTCAGTGCCTACCATTTAGATACTAAGATCCCAAAAAACCTGTGTCATTTTAGAGAGTAACTTGATATCAGGCCCTCTCTGGTTGATAGTGTCAAGACTGATAATTTTATTCAGTTTATCATTTGATTTTTACACATTTTACTACATTCTCATATGTACATTGATACCTCCAATATAAAATTTTATATATTGTGATGGAGGATTTTATGAATATTAGTAACTCCCTACTGATACCTGAGATGGAAGTCCTGAGATTAGTCCTTCAGGCATCAATAATTAATTTGATATATTTCTATTACAGCTTCAGATCAATCAGTCTATCATCTTCTGTAACTCCACCCAGAGGGTTGAGCTTCTGGCCAAGAAAATCACCCAGCTGGGCTATTCCTGCTTCTACATTCATGCAAAGATGATGCAGGAATACAGGAACCGTGTGTTCCATGACTTCAGGAATGGATTGTGCAGAAACCTGGTCTGTACAGGTAGGTCGAGCGAGTTCTGCATTTTAAAATATAAAAGTGGAAATTTAAAATGTTAATGGCCAGCAGGGTTGCTAATATACATATTTTCTTGTAGACCTGTTCACTCGGGGAATTGACATCCAGGCAGTTAATGTGGTCATCAATTTTGATTTCCCGAAAAGTGCAGAGACCTACCTGCACCGCATTGGCAGATCAGGTGAAGATTAACTTATTTTTAAATTCTCACTCTCTCAACAATAGGTTTTGTTTACACCCAGGTTCACTTCTTGACCCAACTACCAACAGCACATAATGGCTACACTTCATCTTTCCCCTCTCAGGGCGTTTTGGTCACCTGGGTCTGGCTATCAATCTGATAACTTCAGATGATCGCTACAACCTGAAGAATATTGAGGATCAACTGGTTACTGACATTAAGCCCATCCCCAGCAGCATTGAGAAGAGCCTGTATGTGGCTGAGTTTCACTCTGTTGACCCTGATGATGAAGGCAACGATGGAATTGAGGAACTGGGAGCAGCCTGAATGAATGGTCAGTCTCTTTTTAGCACCTCAAACCAGCCATGACTTTAAAATCAACCTTGTCTTACATGGTGACATTTCAGCTGCATTTTTCTGTTGTCTGTCTGACACAAAAAGGGTATTGAGCGTTGATGCTCAGCCCTGTCTGTGGCTGGTGTTAATAAGCTGCCTCATCTGTGGTCAATGAAGGGGGGGCAAGTTCTAGTTATTTACTAGTAGCCTTGAGTCATGAAACCACTTTGCAAATATTTACCAAATAATTACATGAATGTTAAAGATAAAAAGATTAAATTAATACCTAGTGTGTTCATAGTGCTCTGGCTTGAAGGACAGCAAAACCTACTAACCTTGCTAATGGATCATTTCCTCTTTCATCAAAATTAACGTACGTTCTACAGGATTTAAAGGTGAAAGGTTGATGGTTGTTCTCCTCAGGCTGCACAAGAGCAGTCAACATAGATTTGGACAGAGCTGATGAGCACACACAGCCAGCTTTCTGCTCTGCAGGTCTGCTAAAGCCGTGACTCATTCACATGGTTATCAGAAATCCTAATTTGGCTCTTGTGGTTTGTGTTTCAGGAGAAGCCTGGCGTTCATCACACAATATTGGCGACAGATCACACAAGATTCAAAGTGAAGAATGGTCTATTTTAGATTTATTTTCATTTCCTGTTTACATTTACAGCAATATCCAGGTCTCTCTGTGCATATGCTAGTAAAGTGCTGTCTCCCCCACTGAAAACTGCCATTTTAACATTCTACCACACAACCAGAGACGATCACTGTACATGTGATTTAGGCTATTGGTTATGTCTTTTTCAACAATAGATGGAAGTTATTGTTAAGTTTTTCTTTATATACTTTGCTGTAAAGAGTGAAAATGTGAAACCAAAGACTTTGAGGATAGAGCCCACCTGAATGGTTTTGAGCAGATGCTTTGTAGAAAAGGGTGTTTACTTGTAGAAAATCTACACTCAGTGGCTATTTTTATTAAACTGTTTTTGTACTGGATGAGGTCAGGTGACTGGAGAACATTGGAGGAGAGTCATTATCATGTTTGAGGTGTGTGCTCTGTGATGTGACGTAGTATCCTACAAGGAAATAACCATTGGAAGATGGGCCTTAAAGGGACGCACATGGTCAGCAACAATACTCGAAAAGGCCCAAGCATTTATTCAATGCTCTGTTGGTATTAAATGTGCCAAAAAGGATATTCTTAATATTACACTGCCACCACAACCGTTCGACCTTGTCTCCTGCCTTTAGGCTGAGTTAGACGTGTATTAACAAGCAGGTCTACCTAATCATGTGGCCACTAACTTTAGTTATTTGTTGGCCATCATTCCTGTTGGTTATTCCTTTTTAAAACATTTTGCCCACCGATGTTATTACCGAGCTTTGGAGAAGCAGTGGTAAAATGTATACACACATCCATAGTTGAACCAAATTCACATAATTCAAAAGTGAACCAAAGTTGGAAGAGTAGACAAATAATTGCACAAATAAGACTTTAGATGGCTTTAGAAACAAACATGACCACTTCGCTCTGAACGATGTTTAAAAGGGGCTCCAGCTCCGAGCACCTGAAACTCTTGCTGATAATTAACTTACTTTTTTTTAATATTAAAGTGTTTACTACAGAATTAAGATTTAAAAATTCAGTGACTGCAATGTCACACTGTAGTGCATTTTGTCAAAGCACAGATCCAATAATGACAATCTGTATTGTGACATTTCTTTCATCCCTTTTTAAAGCCATAGCACCAGGCAGCAGTTTCTCAGGTCTTGATGTTAGCGGTTATTAACAGGGCAGGATGAGAGGGGCCTTGGTTAACATGTTGAAACCAGGCAACTTGTTCTGTCATCTTAATGTAGTCTTTATCCCTTTTTCCCTCCAAAGTGCCTTTGGTCTTAACATCAAACCTTAACTTTGCCCAGGCCCATGTCCCAACTTTGTATTATAGGTAGTAACATGGCACACAAACAGTCTGTTATTATTGTCTTTTGAAAGCAAAGTTAGTGTGAAAGGATATGCAGTTTTTCCTTAATTGTAACAAATGCATTTGTCTTAAGTCAACTGTTATCTTTCAGGCTTGTCTGACTGTATCACAGCCCAGGACCTCTTGACTTCATTCAGGACAATGTTACAAAAAAGTGTCAAATTTAAAACACTAACACTGGAATTTCCATGCTATTTTTGTTTTAAATTTTATTATTTTTTCTTGGTTGACCAATACATTACTGCCAATCACCAGCAAGGAAGCACTAAAGCATCTTTAGTTAGCCCCAACTTTCATGTCTTGACTCTGGAGTGCCCTTTTTTTCTTTTTTTTTTATAGATTTTGGTTCCCCCAAGTACAGGCAACACTTTCAATCAATGCATGTTAAGTGATAGAAAACAAACAACTTTCTTTGAGTGGGTTTGTAACCTGAGACATTTTGTTCCATCACTGCATTCTGGAGACAGAAATACCTTTGTGACTTGATGACCAGATTCTTTAAAGCTGTAAGCCAGACAGGCAAGAACTGTATGTTTAAAGTGTGTCGATGCCAGCGCCTCAAACAAATTAAAGTCCCACTGCCTAACTCTGTTTCATTTTTTTTTTTCGTGTACACTTGCAGCGATTTAATTATTTTCATACATTGCTTGGTGATTTGTATTATCGCTCTCTCTTGGTGTGGAGTCTGGATCTTCGGGATCTGGTTCTGTGCAGTCTGGATGCGTCCGCCTGCTGCTACGTTATTAGTGTAGCTGTTTCTCTGCTGCTAATATTGGTTGTTTATTTTAACATAATTAACATCAGTGCTTTACATTTTTTTTATGTTGAATTGTACTGTGCTACTGTTTTCTCTTTCATCCTGCTCTCATTCTACCCCCCCCCCCCCCCCCTTTTTCTCAGAGCCTGGTTCTGCCTGTTAAAAGGCAGTTTTTCCTTGCCACTGTCACCTAGCACTGCTCATGGTGGGACTGTTGGGTCTATACATGTAGAGTTGGTTTAGACTTGCTCTATATTAACAAGTGCTGTGAGATAACTTGTGATATAGCGCTGTATAAACAAAATTGAATTGCATTAAAATATGGCGGTATAGGTATATAGTTTTGTAAATGTAATCATCACCCGTTTAGGAATCTTAAATCCGTGTACCCTTGGAATGTCATTCAGTGGGAGATTGAATGAAACGAACGGTAAGCGAATGAACCCCGTGAAACGTCATCAGGAGCGGGCCGTTCCAGTTGTTATTTGAGCCAATGGCAGTTGACGTGAGAAGAACGTTGGCCAATCAATGAATGAGTTACGGGAAGTAGGCGGGCTCTTGTCCATTACGGTAACGGACGTTGTCGTGAACTTTGCCGGTGTTGAACAACCCCTAGACCCAAATCGTCAGTGTGAGTAGCTAAACCATAAAATTGCATTAGCACTTTTGTAGGAAGAGGTTACTTGATGGTGTCAATTCACCAACCACCGTATTGTTAATTACCGTGATTTCCATATGAAGGCGAACCGATCTCGTGCTCGACTCCACATGGCTACCTTAGCCTCCCAGCTAACCAACCAACCTACCAACCCTGCTAGCTTGAATTAGCCTTCATAGTTTAAATACTGCTAGCGGATAGTTGCTGCTGGCTTATCTCCAAACGTGGCCTCTGTAGCAAACCACACGTTGCAGCTCCATAGTTCTTGGTTTGTATTATGATCTGTTATAAGTGTCGGGGAGTCTTATTGACCTGGGCCTTAGCTACAGCCAACCTGCTGTACTGGTACTGCCAGGACAGTAGGGCAGATCACTCACTCTAGCTACCAAATTAATGGTAGCTGAATGCATGTAAGTGAGCTAACGTTTTTGGAGCCAAAGTGCACTGGATATACTATGTGAAGAGTGGGTAATTGTATGCTAAGCAGAATATTAATCTGTCTTTCTATGAAACGTCCCAAGTCAGCCAGTGAAGATGAAATAAGTTCGGACAGAACTTTATTTATCCCGGGGGGTATGCTTGCTATGAAGCTGTTGCAGTAGGCTACAAAGTAGGAATACTGGAAATATAGAGCGCAAAAATAGAAAATGTTAATAAATATGCAAGTATAACAACATCAATACACAGATGTACAAAATCCAAAATGCCATATGTATAAATAAGGTTAACTGCAAGGTTGCATTTTGGTTAATTAGCCGTCACTATCCTGCAGCAGTGTGATTAAATTACATTGACATTCGTCCACTGTCCCTCTTTACAGTCCCGTTACAGTCTCAGAGAATGGGCAGTGTGTTGGCTGCTGCCTCCCCCAGTCCTGCCCCAGCTGCAGCTGGAGGTAGTCAAGGGGTGTCGGGGTTGATGTCAGTCCCTCCAGGGTTCACCATGCCCTCAGTGTCTTCCATCCCTCCAACATCTGGATCTGACCAGCAGTCAGCAGATGCAGATTCCACCCTCCAGAACCCAGGCACATATGAGGAGTGCCACCGCAAATGTAAAGGTTAGAAAATCTGCTGTTAAACTACTCGATGCACATGTCGCACGATTCATGACCGATTAGTCAGTTTGTTCTTCACATTTGTTCAACTTGTAAGTAATAGTCATATTGTAATAACAGTGTCATTGTTGTCATATTGGGTTGGTCTTTAAATGATTGTAATCTTTTTCTGTTTTTAGAGGTGTTTCCTCTGCAGATGGAAGGGGTGCGGTTAGTGGTCAACAAGGGCCTGAGTAACCACTTCCAGGTCAGCCATACTGTTACCCTCAGTACCGTGGGCGATTCTGGTTATCGATTTGGTTCCACCTACGTCGGCAGTAAACAGATCGGACCAGCAGAGGTAATGATCACTTAAGCAAACCTCTAAAATGATGTTGACATTTTGAACTTTGGGTTATAACTCTTCCTGGTCATGGTAGAAGTCTGAATATTGTCTGATGTATTTTCTTAGTTGCTTGTTTGCTCCATGAATAACTGCACGGCCTCCTGGTCACAAGATTTGACTGATAATTTAAGGATGCCTTCATATACGATTTCAAACTGCATTTTCCCAGGCCTTGTTGTTCAGTGTTTTTTAAAGTAAAATTGCTTCCCTTATGTCTTCTTCACTTTTGGAAATGTGTGTCAAAAGAGGAAAGAGAAGAGTGCTTTCCATTGGACAGTTGGAAAATAAAAAATATTTATATGACAAATGTACATGGATGCAAACTCGAGGTACCTGCATGCATAAGAGCAGGACTAATGCCATGGTTATAAAGTTATATAGTTACTGATGATTGATGATTTTTTTATGGCCTGTTTTGTCTTAATCAGGGTTCAAAACTCTAAAACATGCTTCAGTTTGACTCCGCCCACAAGGAACACACAAGCCACTGATAAATGCAGTGTAGCAACATTTACTCTGATACTCAGGAAGCTGAATAGCCCAAGGTTCTACCTTTTAATGCAGATGGCAAGGTTTCAAATGTTATCCACACGACGCGAAAGCTGACAAAGTGTGTTTTTGTTTTCCCCCTTAGTCGTTTCCAGTCATGGTTGGTGATATGGACAATACTGGCAGTCTGAATGCTCAGATCATCCACCAACTCACATCTGCTGTGCGCTCCAAAATAGCCATCCAGGTATGCAGACTTGTAGAGGGAACAGCCTTTCAGATGTTGTCTTTTAGAGTCTATTTTTTCTGCTTTGAAGTGTCACCCACATCGTCATTCCGGTCTCAAAATTTCTATTCTACTTTTTGTGTGTTGCAGACTCAGCAGCACAAGTTTGTGAATTGGCAGTGTGACATGGAGTATCGTGGTAAAAACTTCACCTCAGCTGCGACGCTCGGAAATCCAGACATACTTGTTGGATCTGGTATGATTATTTTCACAAAACTGTAGTGGAAGTGTTATTGTCGAATGTAACCATCGTTTACGGCTGGTTGATATGGTTGAAATCAATATAACTATTAATTAGCAGGGATCTCCGGTTTAAGATTTGATTTTGGCCCCTATCCAAGTCCTTTTAAAATAGAGTTGGCAGTGACTGCAGTATGGCTGGGTATTGTTTGACATTTTTTGGAAATAGTTTCTGATTCAATGCCCGAGTCTCTGTACGGATACCAAAATGACACATTTTTAATCCCAAACAATTAAAAAAAGAAATTCTGCAAAACCTTTTTCATTTAACAAAAGAAATCCAAATTCTAAAATGTTAAATGCTGTATAAACCCAAAAAGTTGTATAAGAACTATACCTAAATTAACAGTCTACATATGGTAAAATATTGATGTTTAATACCCATGGTAATGGAGGGTCAGAATGCAGCAGTGGTGACACTCCATTTGACATCAAGGAGGAATAAGAAAAAGTGAAAACAAAGGTGCTAGAAGACATGAGGCGGGGGAAGACACCCATCTACAAATATAAAGGGACTTTACTATTCTGTGCGCATAATGACATTTTTTTTGCTACTTTCCTCAGGCATTTTGGTGGCCCACTATCTCCAGTCTATAACACCAGGACTGGCTCTGGGCGGTGAGCTAGTGTACCACAGGAGACCAGGGGAGGAAGGAGCTGTCACCTCCCTCTTGGGCAGGTACACAGGTAAAATCCACTCTGCTTGTTGAGCTGTGCACTGCAAGACCACGTGATGCTTGCTTTACAATCTTGCTTTGTTAACTTTATAATTTAATATTTAGCTACCAGTTTCCAAACTGTTCATTCATTGTGGAAGTTATTTTGTAGTGTGACCAGGATTTAGATAAAATGGTACCTAATTCCATCTCATTGATTTGTTATCCATGTTTCTTTTTTTCTCGTCAGGTGACAACTACGTTGCTACATTGACTTTGGGAGGGGCAGGAGCTCATGCTACATACTATCACAAAGCCAATGATCAGGTACCTAACATTAGTACAAGCTTGTATGGATGTATTTTTGTGTATTATGGGTTCACATGTTTTCACAGTCGCTCTTCAAACAATACTCACATGGCCACATGTACGTTGTTTTGATCGCCATAACTGTTCCTCCTGTCCTCACTGCCTGTCAATTTAAACTCTTTGTAGTACAAAGTTCCGTCTTTGTGTTACTATCCCTCCACTGCACAGCAGCTGTCCAGAGAAAAAAAAATAAGGGAATTTTGACCTAAAATGACCATAACGTCGGAAGATACCCACTTTAATATGTCCTGGACTGCTGAATTCTCCTATTAGCTTCAGCTGATCTTTGGAATACGTTTTTGCACTGAGGGGGGGCCTGTGGGTTTTGTCTCCCTTCTTTTACCCATACAGGAGAAAAATAACAGCCAATGTGCATATTGGCATGTGAGTAGGCTATTAAGATGGGCTCTGAAAAATGTGAACCTATCCTTTAACTTCTGTCTTCTAATACAGTTGCAGATAGGAGTTGAATTTGAAGCCAGCACAAGGATGCAAGAAACCACAGCATCCTTCGGTTACCAGTTGGACCTTCCCAAAGCGAACCTGCTCTTTAAAGGTAAATAAATACAGTATGAACACAACCACATAAATTAGGAAGTGATGGTAAAATCACTAAATATATTTACTCAAGTACTGTACCTGAAAGTACAATTTTGAAGTACTTTCCTAGAATAATTCCATGTTATGCTACTTTATTTATACGTTATGTAACTTTACTGGCTGCATCATGCGATTTACCAGATTATAATTACGATGCATTTATGTGTATAAATGCATCGTAATTATAATCCGGTAATATATACAGCTCTGGAAAAAATTAAGAAACTGCTGCAAAATGATCAGTTCTCTGGTTTTACTATTTATATGTATGTGTTTGAGTAAAATGAACTTTGGAGAATTTGGGTTGGCTTCTTAATTTTTTCCAGAGCTGTATGTTGTCCTGAAATGGACCATTCTACGTAATGAGTAGTTTTACTTATGGCACTTAAAATATTTTTTGATGCTAATACTTTTGTACTTCTAATTTCATGTTGAATGTGGAACTTTTACTTGTACAGAGTATTTCTATACTGTAGTATTGCTACTTTTTCCATCACTGAAATTAAGTGACTATTCATTTGAACATTACAAAATAGCTATAGATTTTATTCTCAAATGGTATTAATCCACTTTTTCACCTTTCTTCTCCGCAGGCACAGTTGACAGTAATTGGGTGGTTGGGGCAACCATTGAAAAGAAACTGGTGCCGCTGCCTCTCACACTGGCCTTAGGGGCTTTCCTCAACCATCGCAAGAACAAGTTCCAGTGTGGCTTCGGTGTCACCATTGGCTAGAGGTGCGGCGGCTGCCTGGAGTCAGCTCCCAGGCCACAGCTTGGACCGGCACAGAGACACACAGGAACCTGGACTAATACTTAGAAATTGGATTCAGAGACTCTCTTACAACTGTGAATTCTGGGGCAGACAGAGAGACAAAGACGACTACCAAGGAGCCAGGACTGGCCAAGCCATACCTACATTCTGTAGCACAAATGTCTTTCCTTTTTGGTGTATTGGATATACCCAGAGGCTAGAGAGGTGTACATCAGAGGGCATCAGTGATGCATGAGAACATGTGATGTGAAAATCAAAATGGTTAGAAATAATATATGGTGATCATGTATGATGGATTGAAATAAATGTCATTACTTTTTGTAAAACGGGATGTTGTAATTTTTTCGGTATATAAACCTAATTAAAAAATATATGAAATATACAGGCAGGAAAATGACCCACCAGTATAAGCATAGTAGAGCAATAGTGTGATGCTGTTGGTTGGACAGAACACAATGACAAGGACAGAAATGTAAATGTCGTCAGATTCCCATGATCTGGTTTTATAGAGATGTCAAACAAAATATTAGAAAATTTAATGCAATTGATAAGTTCCTTTAAGGACATTTATGCTTGTATTCAACTTTCTTCTACTTAGCAAAAATATGTTGCCCCCCCCTCTGCTGTTTCAAAATGTTCTGACTTCAACCCTTGTAACTTCTACAACTTTCCTTTATGACAACTTATATTTGGATACACACTGTCTTGATGATTGTGGAAATAAACTGGTGAATAGATTCTGCAGATCCGATTAGAGTTGGGGTTTTCTCCCTGGTGGAATGTGAAAGGGATTAATATTAACTTTTTAGAAAGTTTCATATAGATGGAGACCCAGCTTCATTGAGTTTTGAAAGCACAATGGGAGTAGAGTATACATCGTGGAGGGAAGTGATACTGTATGTATTAACATCTCTATCAGCAGACTCCCAGGACACGTTACTATCGTATAGGTAAAAATAGGGTGATTGTTATAACTCCTTGTAGATGAGAGTGCCTGTCTCAGAGTTATCAAATATCTTTATAGAAGCATCAATGGCAGAACTCATGAAGAGGAAAGATGGGGGCCTGCGTGAAGGAGGACTGAAAGAATCTCCACTAGTATTTCCTAAAAATAAAATGATATGGTAAGGTGGTAAAATGTATTCAGAACAATTCCACAATGTGAGCAAAGGCAGACGTCCCATTATGAGGCTAGCCCTCCTAGGAACAACGTTGATTTAGTGCGATTCAGATTTTGTGTCCAACCTAATGAATCACAAACTCAGTGAATGTAAGCTTAAAGATGAAAGGATGTACATGCTCACTAATTGAAGATTTCAGAATGATTTCATGAAGTCTTTTGAACTTACCCTGCATCACGTGGGCTTCAGTTGTAGCTTTTTGGGTAGTGTTTATATGCATGTTATTTATGATGTACTATGAATTTTTTTTATGGCTTCGTACACTTCTTTAAAGAGTAACATTTCCTTATATATCGTTTCAAGCACTTTCAAGGTATCCCAAGGTATTTCAAGGTATCGTTTCAAGCACTTTCAAGGTATCCCAAGGTATTTCAAGGTATGCTTTCAAGTACTTTCAAGGTATCCTTTCAAGCACTTTCAAGGTATCCGATGGTATCCTTTCAAGGTATGCTTTCAAGTACTTTCTAGGTATCCTTTCAAGCACTTTCAAGATATCCTTTCAAGGTATCTGATGGTATCCTTTCAAGGTATCCCAAGTTACTTTCAAGGTATGCTTTAAAGTACTTTCAAGTTATCCTTTCAAGGTATGACAAAATACAAAAACAAGCCGAAAATACACAAAACATGAAAATACAAAATCAAGTCAAAAACACACAAAAGACAAGCGCATACAAAAACATGTTTAAAAAACACGAAATTCGACAAAATACAAAAAAACTGAAAATACACAAAACAAGCTGAAAATACGGCATATTATACTGTCATGTTTTTTATGAAATTCTATGAAGTTTCTTATGACATACTATACTATGAAGTTTTTACAACATACTATACTATGTTTTTTATGATGTACTATGAATCTTTTTTACAACATACTATACTATGAAGTTTTTAGGACGTAATATGAATTTTTTTACGATATACTATATATTATTATGTTTATGGTTAAAACGTGGTCATATTCACAAGCTTCGTACACCTTATTAAAGAGTAACATTTCCTTATATATCCTTTCAAGCACTTTCAAGGAATCCCAAAGTATTTCAAGGTATCGTTTCAAGCACTTTCAAGGTATCCCAAGATATTTCAAGGTATCCTTTCATACCTACTTTCTAGTAATTTTTTTACAACACTATACTATGACGGTTTTTATGAAGCTCTATGAAGTTTTTTACGACATACTATACTATGAAGTTTTTACAGATGTACTATACTATGATGTAGTATGAATTTTTTTACGACATACTATACAATGAAGTTTTCATGATGTACTATGAATTTTTTACAACATACTATATACTATGACATTTTTATGAAGGTCTATGTTTTTATGATGTACTATTAATTTTTTTACGACACA
>JAVQJF010023729.1:0-12789 GCA_036023855.1 Gadopsis marmoratus | reverse complement strand
AAGACGCGCCGGGGTCCAAGCCGGCCCCGCTCGGGGGTGGGACTCCCCCCCCCCCCCACCCACCACCACCCGGCTGATGCCGCCCGGTGTTTGCGACCAAACCGTGCGTCCAGGTACTTTCTGTTTTTTATCACTACGCAGTGTTACAGCTCCACGCGGTGACAGCAGCCGTTTGTGTTCCTCCGGCGGCGGCTGCGTGTGGCGGAACCTGTCGGCGCTCATCTGAGCCGTGTTTGTTTTGGGGGAGAGTCGTCAGGCGAAGTGATGAGACGGTGTCAGCGGAGGCTAATGGGAGCCGCGCGACTAACGCTGTCGTAACGCGGTGCTGGGTGTTTTTAGGAGTCCTGCTTACTTGTTGCCGCTGTCACGGGTAAAACAAAACAAAACATCAACAAGACAAGAGCCATGACCCGGGTTAAAGTTTCTGTAAAGCTGGAAATACAGCGTCCGAGAGAAAATCCCTCAATTTAAATTCCGCAACTTTGGCTGCGGTTATTATTTCTGCTTAGCACCCTGTGTCAGAATCCTGTCCCGGCAGGTTTATTCACTGCTAGTTTGCGGGCGTTAAGTCTGCAGCGAGGGTCAGCGGGTTGGCGGGCTGAGCTGCCCCGGGCAGTGTGCGCCTGATGCGGATCAGCATGCAGCACGCCCCCCGGTGGTCCTCCGGAGCCCACTTATGAACGATTCTAAACACCCTTATGAAAGTCGCGTTTAGTAACTTTTTAGCAGAAAACAATACTTTTGCATCTCAGTGCTAACTTGCATCAACGGGATAAATATTCACTGTGCAAATACAAAACATTTAGCTGGACTGGCTCTTTTCCTTTTTCCATTGATAAGTAAAGAAGGGTCCATGACTTTATTGCAGCCTGATATCCACAGGGTATATGCTCCTAGTCACATGAAGGCAGTAGGTGAAATAGCAGCAGAGCTCACCTTATGCCCCCACCCCCACCCCCATCCATGCATGGAAGGGAAACTGATGCACAGATGGTGCAGCAGAGGGAGCCACTTTCTGCTGCAGCTTTGAGCTGCTGACCAGCACTGTGCTGGCTGCCAGGCCTCCCTGCTGCCCCAGGCAGTGTGTGTCTCTCTGTGTGTGTGTGTGTGTGGTGTCTTTCTGTGTGTCTCCCTGTCTATGTTTGTTTTTTTTATGTGTCTGACACTGTGGTTATCTTGCCAGTCCTCTGTTGGCTGCCAGTGGAAATTCAAGACAGGGTTCGCATTGCCAATGACACACAATACAAGTGCACATTTGATCTCAGTAAATCCAGCGGCACAGTTGCAGAGAAGACTTTACTGCTTGCATCGCATTAATTAATGTACTACTTAACTTGCCTGGGGGAGACGTTAACACAGATTAGGGCTGTTTAGATTTTGTTTCTGTAATGCACAACTAATTAGTGTGGTTTGGCAAATTTTCACTTTTAAATTCCCCGGAAACAATGGAGGCCAGATGACAGACAGTCCGATTCAGAGACATACACCTCACACTAATAATGCAGCCTGACTATTCAGACAGTGTTTTTCCACAGTTGTTCAAAATGTAGCTTCCTCCTTTGACTCCATATGATATGACATCATGCAAAGAAACACTTAAAGAGATGTACGACTGGGGCCGCCACGCTCAGTAAACACAATACCAGTATATCCAGTTTCAACTTTTGCATTTGCCAGCCCATTTGTCTCCACTTACACAAAAAAAAAGGAAAAGGCCGTCATCGTTGACAAAAAGGTGAAACAGTAGTTGGCACGTGGCCAAGGAGGAAGAGAGTGGGAGTGTTTGCGTTCAACAGGCACAGTTGAGGATGGAGTGAAACTTGTTATCTCCCTCAATAAACGGTTGCTGCACGCAGCACATGACAGTCTAGCCAGAACTTTGGTTTCACTGAGGTTTCACTCACACACCACCCACTGCTGTGTGTGTGTGTGTGTGTTCGTGTGTGCGCTGACACTGTATAGACAGGCAGCCATCCAGTGATTGTGTGGTTGACAGAGAGAGAGAGAAGGAACAACAAGCACAGACCTTAATGTTGAGCTGCAGAATTGGGCAGGAGGAAGCTAATCCCCTGACTGTGCTCTGCTCTGTGGCGCACTGTTCCAGATTAAGGTAGTTCTGAGGGGGGGGGGGGAAGCCTCTTCGTTGGATCTTTTGGCACTCAATTACAATTTGGCACATTATCAGGAACAGCTTGGCAAAATCTGCTGCGGGAGGATGGCAGATCTGGCGTAGCATTTTTAGCCGCCCACTGGGTCCCCCTACACAGGGTGTTTCCATACGTTTGGCTCCTGTTGCTACTCATCACTCATCATCACTCATCACACAGGGCATAATTGCTTTAGCTGCAGCTGGCGTCTTGTATGTTTATTACCTTTCTTGTCATAGAAATTGAAAATGGCAGATCCATCTGTGCTTGTGAGACTCTCCACGTCGTGTTTGTTTTCAGTATTACCTCACAACATTAACCTCTTACTGGGCATTATAATGACTAATGATTTATCTTCATTTAATGTAGACTTGTCGAGATAATTTTCCACCTGGCAGAGGGCAAAGTTTCCAGTGAAAACAGGTTGATATTTGGCACTTTTTGTTTGGTCTGGAAACAAATCACACCCAAATTACCTGCAGGCTAATGATCATAAACACATGAGTCAAACACAGTCCCGCAAATCCATTTTATATTTACACTTTCAAACACACATACAGCTCATTCTAAAGTTTCCATCTCATGTCCCCTTCTTCTCTCCAGGGAGTTTACCGCTGAGGCGTCGGATGGATGATGAGGAGGAGGACATGTCACGGCCCATCTCGCAGCTCTGGGGAACGCCATTTAGGGACGTCAAATACGAAGACCGAGCCACACAGATTGCGGCTGGACAGGCCCTTGCTGCCGTGCCCACACCGCAGAACCACAATAACAACAGCATTGGCATCGACACGCTGCCCTGCGGCTTGCCCCGGCAGCCCCGCATACCCTTTCACGGTAAGGAGGGGTGAGGTAATGCCAGCCTGCTGAAGGTGTGTGGGCTTATGGTTTTAGAAACTGAGTGTACAGCATTAAACGTTGTACACCTAGTCCAACCTCACACGATTAGTCATTACTTTTATTTGGTAGGTTACTCATTGGGAACGCAAAGACCCGTGTGCCAGTCTGATCGTGCAAACTGAATTTCATTTTGAATTATTACTCCAAAAAAGACAAGTTTAGAAATCAACTTTCCTCATAGCTAGAAGATCCCCATTTCCTATAATAAACATTTAGAGAACTTTAGGACTGTGCCATTCTATGTTTGTTTACTGTAGATTTGCATTTATCTTTATTACATATTACTCTAAATAAATACGCTATTGACCTAAATCTGATAAATTTAAATCACCTTCCAGCCAGTTTCCTTTTTTTAAAGTGAGAATTTCTTCAAATAACAATAACAAACAGACAACACTAATTTTATACATATGTAAAGGCACATACCCACACTAATATGTCCATCTGTTTTAATGCAATATTGTTTTCCCATTTTTAATCAAATCAGTCTGACATCATTTCACCCTAATTGAATTGAAGGGATGTTGAAGTAGAACGTTGTGTGTTTGTTGACCCTTTGTCAGTGTGTGAGAGGTACATATTGTTCTGGGTTTAAAGTCATCCATACATAAACACCACTGACTGTTATTATCTTGTCATTCATTGTAATCTAACCAGTAATGCATGTCATGCACTTGGCCCGGTGCTATTTCTTCTCCCAAACACAGTACAGGGCACTCTATTTCTTAGAGGTATTATGGTCCACTGCGAAGCAGAGTAGCAGAATTCTGCACACATAACATTAAAAAAAAAAAATATGTTTTCCCTCCAAGTGGCATGACTGCAGAAGCGCACGCTGGAGGCAATGAGTAAACTCAGTGACACAGCCCACAGAAAGATTGCAGTTCACTGAGGCTGCTGTTGATTTAATAAGGTGTTTGAGTTTTTCACCTACCCACACTCACTCTCTTTCTTGTTTGTAGACTCTTCAGTTGAACTTTGAATGCCTAACTTGTAATTTGTAGATACACGGTATATTTGACTTAGCTGGTCAGACACATTAATGGTAATCAAAATAGTTGGGCTTATCTTAAGACTCTTCTCTTCTGAGGTTTTTCACTGTCTAGTCTAAAATGACAAACGGAAAATGTTAGTGGTTTCCCTGAACTGGTGCCATGTCATGTCTCTTAGCTTTATATTCATCTGGGCAATGACACTGACAACATCCTCTTGGTGTTTTAGAGAGCCAACAACACAAGTTTTAAGAAGCTTGGTGTTTTCCTTTTAGGCAACGCTGGATTACGCTCACATTTCCCCGCTCAGTTTGAGCCCGTGGAGGACCGGGGAGAGAGGCAGATTGAAGAGGAGGAGGAAGAGGGCAGAGGGGAGGAAGATGACAGGATGGCAGAGGGGCGGCCGGAGGCGCAGGCAGGGGTGAGCGTTGAGGCGCAAATTGGCCGCAAACTTCGGGAGATCGGAGACAAGTTCCAACAGGATCACGTTGAACTGGTAAGCCTCGCTCCCAAGCAGTGACGTGGATCCTTAAACAACCTTCCACCTCAAACAACCAATTGCAGAGCCTGTATGCACTTTTAAGCACAAAGTGTCAAAGTGTGAACAACATGAACACAATTGTACTTACATTGCCTCACAGAGGAAATGGATATTACCTAACTAAGTGCTCTATTGAACATCTACTTAAATCACCGAGACAAGTCAGCAGCAAGGAACAGTGGGTCTGAGCTGCTAGGACCTAAACTATATTTCTGTTTACTTGTTTGTGTCTTACATGTGAGCTATTTATGCATGTCAGCATACAACTTGATTAGATGCACAAATCAAAGCTGCCTTGTGCCAATTTGTGGCTCACTCTTGGCAGCTGGATTGGCCGCTACCCACACTGGATAAAAAATAGCCTGTGCAGTGATCCAGCCACTTTCTTGGCCACACTGAAGGAAAAATCCTAATCACTAATATGGCCAGATTTACTAACGTCATACAGGATACTAAACCTGCAAAACTAATATGTATGTCGGTGTGACTGGCTGCTAGGAATACACTGTAACAGCTGATACTGTAATAGAAACACACCTTCTAAAGTATCTAAACATTGATTCTGTGGTCAAGGTCATCCATCCACATCCCTTCTGACCCACTGAAACAGTACATCAGTCTGAACAGAGGGTTTATAGACTATGCTGTGTCAGTGGCACTGATACCATGTCATTACAGCCAATAGGAACATTAGGGATACATTTCCTGGTCTACAGAGACAAGAGAAAGAAAAAAACCACTCCAGATTAAATGACACCCTCCCACTTCTGACCAATTTCCTTTATCCATTTGTCTCCACTGTGTTTAAAAGACAAAGTCAACCTTCTGTTCTGTACTCATGTGCTTAAAGTAGACAGACTCTTTCTCCTCACATGACTTCTTTATGCTGAACACGCCACACGGAGCGTGAAACAATTTGGCACTTGTGAAGGCTTTAGAGACGAAGAAGGAAACTGAGCGTGGAGGCGCGCCGTTAGCAAAGCTCTTGGGGGAATACTTAAGCACACATAGTTCACGATATGTATGTTAATTGTGCACGTCAAGTTATAAAATCCACACGGAAACACGTGTCACAATCGTACAGATGTCTTAAGACCTGTAAGTGAAAACATGTTCCACCTCCAATCTGCTCTCACACGTTTTTGTTCTCCTTTGGCAAGATTTGGTATCACCGTGTGTCTGATAACGGCTCAGAGGATCACTTGTATCAGTGTTTGAAAAGCAGTTACTGCTCTGGCTGAGAGTTCACATAAGTCACATGACCGGGAGCTTAGTTAATAAGTACAAAAATGCTGGGCGGGGTATCGCGTTTCTTATCTGCTGCTGCGACTGATTTGGCGAAGAAAAAGGAAGAGACAGAAGGAAGGAAGACAGAAATGAGTGAGCGATAAATGAAAAGAAAGTGATATGTGATGAGACAAAGACCGCACTGACTGTAAGAGTGAGAACGAACCGGTGAGATCGACGTGACTGTCATGAGCAGGAGCGAGCAGCGTGTCTGTGTCTGGGTAGACTTTGCCTGGCTGTTTATACGCTGGTCTAAAAATAGAGTCTGACTCACTGCTACCCACAATACCTCAGTTGTCCTGCTGACTGCCTCCGTGTGTGTGCGCACATTTGTGTGTGTTTTGGTTTGTGTGTGTAACTCTGTGACAAAGAGATAAGAGCGAAAATGTTCTTTTTCTTTTTTTGCCGGCTGTCTGCACTCGAGTCGGTTTTATCCTGCGGGATCTGATACTGCTGGTGTAGGAATATTCCAAAGGCAGAATAATCACGAGCGATCGTTTATGGTATCCAACCACTTCTCTGTATTGCCTCGGCTGATATTGTTAGACTTGCCAAGCAGAAGTTGCCGGTGCGGGCTAATGTGTGGGTTTGTGTTTACGTGAAGTACATAGCATGTGTGTGGTTTGAGTCTTATCTGTCACTTTTGACTACTTTTCCGGGGCCAATAAAACACTGATAAGTTCAGGGAAATTTCAGTGGACAACGTTATTTCATCAGCGGTATAAGTGAAGGCGCAAACATGCACATGTTCAGTTTTCTTAATCGTTTGTGGTACGTTAAGCTAAAAAGGGCGGAGAAAATGCACACAATTCTCCATTACCCATGCAAGTGACAGCAGAAAAATGAGCCTCGTGAAACAAACCAGGGTTCTGTTTAAATACGCTCGGCAGTGTAGAATGAAAGAAATTAAGGACAATTAGGGTTAAATGTAGCGGTGCTGGTTCAGCTCCATTCAGACTGCTAGTTCTGCATCTAATAGCCTGTGGCGGACTCTGATTGCTAGGCTGGTAGAGACCTTGATGGAGGGAGGGATCGTAACAAGAGTGCTTATGCAACAGGCTGCAATGCCTGAGCGCGGATGTTCAGAAAGCCAGTCGGAGCTGTGCAGGATCAGAGACGAAGAGAGAGGAGATAGCAGGCTGCAGCAGGAACCCCTTTATCTGCCCGTAGTTCACTGCAAGATGACAGAGCTGGGGGAAGGCAGCTCCATAGGAGGGAGCAGGCTCAGTTTCCTCTGCTTTGTTTTGATAATCATTCAGCTGACTTCGCTATAACAAGAGAGCTGTGATGAAATATGCAGCGTGTTCTCTGAAAGCATTTCACTTTGAGGCCCTTGTTTCGAAGTCAGCAGTGTGACACTTAATAAAAGGGACTGTCTCAAAGCCGAGGGGGGAGGAGAGAGTGATATCATTATGAGTGGGGGTTAAAAATGTTTTGTGTTACAGTTGTCAGCCCGGTCGTTTTCATCCTGTCATCCACTTTCTCATAGAACAACTAAATTATCTTCCGTCTGGGAGTCCCACCCAATCAGAGAGCCACTGCACTTGTTACTGTATATTCTGCAGACGCGTCGCGCAGGATGTGCGTGTGACAGTCTACTTGGTCACATGGTCTGAGCTCACGGGGTTTACCACAGTGCATACCTCAACAACCTGTTATGACGAATTCAAAGGCTGTGATGTAATTGAGTTAGTTGTGATTTAACTAGCCCTCGCTGATGCTAATATCCGAATGTGTTTTCTTTTGTCCCCTTGCAGTTTATGAGGCATCAGAGACAAAACCTGCCTGCCTGGATGCGCCTTACGATGGCCTTGTTTGGCTTTCTGTTTCCAAGGGAGGCTCTGTTCCCCCGCCTGAGAGGAGAGCAGAGATGAAGGGACTTCCTGCTGGCCCTTGCCTGAGCCCTTCTTCTCCCCCTCACAGGGACAAGGGACCAGACTTTAAGAGATGGCACTGTAAGATGGAACACGGGTTTGGATTTTGTTTTCTAATTGAATATGAAGATGAGATGAAGAAAACACTGGTCACCGCTGGACGGAGACTGATTACAGTTTTGTTTTGTTTTTGATTTTGTTTTTGTTTTTTTCGTCTTTCCAAGAAGGAGCCATTGTGTTTGAAGAGATATTTTCGAAATATTTGTAAGATTACCTATTTTGTACAGTAAACTGCTCTTTTTATTTGGTATTTCAAGTCTTGAAGGACCTCCATCAGTCCAGGGAATGCCTTATTCTCTCCTGCCACAGTGCAGCCCTTTTGCATCATGGAAATCACAAGAGATCAATATTAAGATTAGGCCACCTTTTTGGCGGCAAACTGTGGAGGTGGACATTTCTGTGCTGAAGTTACTGACTTAAAACCTTGAGGATTCGAGGCATATTTCTAATTTATTCTGAGAAAAAAAAACAATAAGTCCTGTACTTATCCTTTACTGTTCCACACTGGCTAATTTGAAAATGGTTGTCATGACTTTGTGGCGGTGTTGCACACTGGTGTTGCACTGCTGGTCCGTTTTGATGCGTGTTTTACCAGCTTCCACTGTAGACGTAGGGACATTATATCACCCTGTCATCCATCAACATCCCCATCTCCAGTACAGTTCACGTTGTTAAAGCGGCCTAACGACCCCACTGTGTAGATTCAGATCCTGTTGATTTAAAGACAAACACATGCATACTTGAATTTAGGTGCACTGAAGGTACCATAGTCGAGTAACTTCAAGACCTGACATTGTAATCGTGATGACTCTTTTGATGTGTGTGTTGGGAGTGTGTGCTTACTGTTTCCAAAATCTGCAGTAATTTTGAAACCAAATGAGCACAAACGAAGTCAAACAAATCTCCGTTGTGAGATTACGATCAGGGAACTGGAAAACAATCAAGACAGCTGAAAATCTTTGGATAAAAGTCATCATTTTCTAAAGCTTTTCAGGCTTTCTTTCTCTGGCTGGATTGACAATCGCAATTTCGCCCCTTTGCCGCAATGTGGGGTCGCCTGTGAGAGAGGCGGCATTTACCTGCATCTTTAGGGGTGAGCAATATTCAAGCCAGTGGAAGGAAGTCAAATCTTAGGGATCTGTTTGCATTTGCAATCAAACTGGCATCCATAGAAGGACATTTCCCAGATAGTGGCTGTGTTCTCAATGAAATGCACCTCTTTACAAATGTCTTTGTTCCAGACACATTATTGGTTTGAAGTTACAGAGGAGATGCATTTTTATTTTATTCCGCTCCAGGTGTATCTAAAAGTCTCGAGCACTGATTCAATCCTGATACAACTCAACCCTTCATTCAAGTGCATTCTTTCACCACAATGCCAGTGGTACATTCAGCTCCACCGAGGACGTCTTCTGTACAGTTAAAAAAAACATGTTTACTCATCACACAGCCATATTTGAGCATAGGAGAAAGGCTATACATCCCTGTGCGACAACTGCTATGTTAGCATTTTGCAACGACACAGCCACCGTTTCTCAACGTAAGGTTAATCATGGAAAAAGTCTTTAAGGACTTTAAATAAGATGTTAAAAATTCCTCATTTGATGTATTATTTCAGTCTGTTGTAGATCCATGAACTTTTGAAGACACTGATGGTTTTTATTTTTTCCCTCCTCCATGTTTTCTTCAGGGAGTAGTTAATGACCATGATAATTACCTGATGCTTATTATGAGTCGTGTCTTCTCACCGTCTGCCTCCACGCATCGGTGCTGTTAGTCTTTGACTGATGTAGTAGACGACGCTGAACAAGCAAAGAGGCTTCCTTGGACTTTTTATGTTTTCCGAATCATTTTCATAGATGTTGCAGATTTTTAGGTTTGTTTCTGCAACGACACGAGGCGCTGAATCAAAAGTTTGTTTCCTGCAAACACTGAACGCTGAGCCAATTTAGATGGTAGTAGATAGTCGTAACGCACTCTCTGGTCTTCAGTCCAAAGCTTCATACCGTCACTCTCTTTCATAGAATGTCATGTTTAACTACTCCCTGTACTTATTGAGAACAAGTTCCCGTTTAGTTTGGTTTCTTTCAGATAATTTATTCTAATTTATTTTGTGTATATTTGCTCAGTGCTACTGTATAGATGCTATCTCAGTGTGTACAGTCCTTTTCTTCTCATTGTTGACGTGCATTCAGTTGTGTGCTTGATGCCTGTGTGTGGGGAGGTTGGACTAAAGCCATGTGCCTCGTTCGTTCTCACACGAATGGTGCGAGTCTTTACGAATCACGTGAACAACAGACAATCAAATGTACAAAATGTGCCTTGTGAGTAACAGACCTGCCACATCATCATCAACTTGGCATAATTACCCAAAGTCACTGGCCACAGCTCCTTGTTTCACTTGGGCTCTGTGAGATCAACATACTCTGGTACAACAGAATTGGCACAAACAGTACAGCGTGTTCAATGTGCCTTGATACAAAAACAAATGTGTTTGATTCCTCACATCAGCTCACGAGGCACAGGCTCAACCTTTGACATCTCTCAGCACAAACGGCGCGTTTCACCACGCAAAAAACCTTCTCAATATCAGAAACGACTGTTTGCAATCAATGTGCACTGTAAAAAACAATTTTTTTACCTGTATACTGTATTTTGCACCTCTCTGTTTCTACTCCTGTGCTGAACTTCCCCTCTAGATTCCTGAAACTTTTTAAGATCTGTAATATGCTGGATCGGCCCAGCTTGCCTGGGTTTTCGTGCTTTATTATCTACAATCTAGTAGGGCTGTGGGTTTACATTTGAAGGAGGAATGAGCCACCATGGTGCCCAGTATTATTTGTACGTTAAATGGGTTGAACAGCAACTCAGTCGGTGTGATGGTGAGTCGTTGACAACCACCGTTGCAACCCTGACTCAAGTGAAACATTTTTTATTCGTTCAACCTTCAGTGTCTTTAATAACAAATTTATTCGAACTGTTTTTTGAATATCCAAGCAAGAGTGCATCTTTACTGTCAAGTGCTGTGATTTGGTGTTTTTTTTTTATACATTAGACATGAATTTGAACAGCAATTGTTGCTATCTTTATAAAGGATTTTAGCAAATGTTTTCCATATCTTTTTGTAAGGAGACAAAGAACGAACTACAACAACACAACGTTTTTGCTTTTCTATAATTGCTTCTGTTTTTTTCCCAATATTGTGGCATTTTTAAGTTGGGATATTGCCAAGTCTGCTGTGTCACTCTCAGTTCAAGGGCTTTTTTCAATATATGTAAATGGAGTAAAAATGCATGTCCAACATTCCTAAAAAAATCTGTATCTTAAGGGTTTGAATGTAATTTAATGGAGTGAAAACCACAATATCTCTTTTAATACGTGAACTGAACAGTGGAACTTATTTCAGACTCCTGCGCTGTGTGCACGCAGGGAGTTTGTATTGTCTTCACATTGCTTTCTTTACGTTCAGAGTGGTCTCAAGGATTTCACATTCATGTGTCCTATGAAGTGAGACCCAGGCCAGATGTAGCAGTTTTTGTTAAAAGCATTGACTGTGTTATCGTTGGGACTGCTCTGTCTACTGCACAGTTTTCAAACAGCGCTGGACATGGAGCGATGGAGGGAATGGAGGAGGACGCGGGATGTTTATTCTTTTTCTAGTGCAATATGCTGTACATAAGAGCTTGGCTCTCGAAATCTTACAATTTCTCTTAATTTCTTTTGTTGTTAAATGGATACATTGCTGTTTTTTTTTCATTAAAACTTTATGGACAATTGAAGTGGTCTTTGCTTCATTTATTTGACTAAAACTGTTTACTCTCAACGACAGCAAGAAAACCACATTGGCAATCCTTTTTTAATTTCTTTCCAATCTACACAAACTGTCTTAACTACGAAACACGTTGTGTTTGTCATTGTGGTCATTATTTAGAAGAAACTAGCACAACTGACGAGACATTTTTGGTGCTGGTTTCCATGACTGGGTTTGAACAGTCTTCGACAACTAGTCTGCCCATTGTTTTTAAATCCACATTAATAGTTGGGGAAATGGTCCTGGGCTGGTTATGTGTTTGCACACGTAAACATAATCAATGATTATTAGATGGAAGAATAATCCAACATTGTCATCCATGACGCTAAAACAACATGGCGTCGTTTTAATCATGTGTTTGTCGCCACACAAGCTTCTGCTGCCACAATCAGCAACAATTCCAAAAGGTCACAGTCACTGAAAGAAAATTGTTTCTATGACTAGATGACTAGACCAGTGATTTAAGCTCACTGAAAGTCCCTAAAAAGTTAATTTAGCATGAAGCAGTTCATAAGCCCTGGAGGCAATGTTGGAGCCCATCACATCTTTCTTTTTTTTTTACATGCTCTTACATCTGGTGGGGAAAGGTGCAAACTTCCATACACAGATCAGCCATAACATTATGACAGCATGGGCACCCTGACCAATCCCCATATGCAACAAACTGCGATGCTCTGTGTGTTCTGACACCTTTCTATAAGAACCAGCATTGACTGTTTCAGCAGTTTGAGCTACAGTAGCTCTTCTGTTGGATCGGACCACACGGGCCAGTCTTCGCTCCCCGTGCGCATCAATGACACTGTCACCTTCACCGGTTTTCCTTCCTTGGACCACTTTTGGTAGGTACTGACCACTGCAGACCGGGGACACCCCACAAGAGCTGCAGTGTTGGAGATGCTCTGACCCAGTCATTTAGCCATCACAGTTTGGTCCTTGTCAGAGTCGCTCACATCCTTACACTTGCCCATTTTTCCTGCTTCAACACATCAACTTGGAGGACAAAATGTTGCCTAATATACCCCCCCCCCCCCACTGACAGGTGCAATTGTAACGAGACAATCAATGTTCTTCACTTCACCTGTCAGTGGTCATAACGTTATGGCTGATTGGTGTGAACTGTGATTCACTTTTCTGTCTCCGGTTTCTAAAGTGATGCTTGTTCTTTGTGTGGCTAAAA
>JAVQJF010023713.1:0-19159 GCA_036023855.1 Gadopsis marmoratus | reverse complement strand
ACGAAGGCTAGAGCTCAGCACTGGGGGTTGCTGGCGAGAACCAGAGTGGTGTATCAAAGACTGAGACCGTACTCGAAGGACACTTTATGTTAAGTTTTGATCCCCTTCCTTGTATCCTTACGTTTTGTAAATAAATACCTGTGTTTCACGTACTACGACCTTCAAGTATCATCTTTAAGGTGAATCTTGCATCGCGGACCGGGCTAGCAGGTTACATAACAATAATCGAATTTGTTGTATTGACCACCACTATTTGATGTTTTGTTTTTATTTTATGAATAAAATATTTGTTACTAACAATAATCGAATTTGTTGTATTGACCACCACTATTTGATGTTTTGTTATTTTAATAATAATTGTTACTAACAATGATTCACATTTTGTCTTCTTGCAGGCTGAGTTCTTTCTCGTTAATGGAAATCTAGACTCCGTGAAGCGATGGGATGTTTTCCTGCTGGTTCAGTCAGGACCACTTGAGTCAACAGGAAACATTATTTTCATCTACAGTAGTTATATTTGGCGCATGGTTCTGTTCTGGGAGGGTTGGGGTTAGGCTTTAGTTACTAGTTACTTTTCAGATTACAGTTCTCCACCATGTATCACCAAATTTGTTGACTTTTTTGTGCTGAACTGAAGGATAAAGTGCTCGTTTATGGGTTGAAAGAACTCTTAACACTCCAAATTGTAAATCTGTTTTCCATACAATGTGCCACAATCTGCAAGTCATTTGTTGCATCTATGTTGTGGTTGTGTCAGTGAATTTATATTTTGTGTAATTTAAATAAGCTGAGTGCACAACAATTGACAGCTGCTGAAGTCCTCATTTCACATTTAATGCATTTTCTATGTTCAATTTCCGTGTCTGCTAAATTGGAAATAGAGTTATGTTAAAAACACTGATAAGTCATATGAAATCATCTTTTAGTGTTAAGGATGCTTAATGCAGATACTCTTCCCCAGAGGTTTGGTAGAGAAACTGAAGTTATATTAAACCGATGCCAGATTATCTGCCGGATGTTGTTGCCTACAAGTTGAGAGAAGAAAGATCCTCCTACACGCAGGTAGACTTTTGTCACGCTGCAGGAAACAGCCTGAAGGTCAGTGTCTGTCTGTACTGCATGTACATAGATTTATAAATTTGAAGATTTATAAAATAGAAGCACAAAGTGTTTACATTTTGATCTTTGTATCAAATGTGATTAATAATTCACATTTTGTCTTCCTGCAGACTGGATCTGTTCTGTTCATGCCAGTCTGGACTCTGTGGAGCAACAGATTGTTATTAATCTACTTTGTTGTATTGACCACTATTTGGTGTTTTGTTTTTATTTTCTGAATAAAATAATTGTTACTAACAAGACACTCTAGTAATCTGAGATTAATTCAATTTCAATTCAGTTTTATGTAAATATAAACTTATATTGTAGTGTCTTCTGCATCTGTCAAAACCAGTCTCTACTGACAGCTTCACTGGCGCGATAAAACCTCTGAGAGGAAACTCATCATCATCTTCATGTTTTATGGCGGCTAGCGAACAACATTATGATGCATTGCCGCCACCAACTGGTACGGAGTGTTATATTCTCTCTTCTTAAATGACGAAACAAAGGTTGATAACACCCTAGAGTTTCCTTGTAAAATATCCTGCAAGTCAGATCTTACCTTTAATTCCTTAAGTTTCAGTATCAGCTCTCTTGTCTCAGCCTCATGTTTTGGACGGTGAATTATTACGTGTTCTATGGTTTCCTGCTGCTCACAAAAAATCAAAAAATAAATCACACCTTACTGTATTATGTTTCTCTGTAAATAATGTACGGTTTAACCCTGTGTGACCAAAATGCAGCCTGGATATTATCACCGCTCTAGTGTCCACTACAGAGGACATAAATTAATATGCTGGGTCTCAGGAGGTTAAACCAGGTCCTGAAGAAAAGTGGATAAAAGTTTGTGTTTTCAATATATTTCTATTAATTTATACAATAAACAAATCAACAAATGTTAGACAATCACAAAGCATATACAATCAATGAAAACAAAGAATGGATGATAAGCAGGAAGCAGGCGAGTTCAGATGTGTACTCCCAAAATAACGGCTGGGTGCTCAAGGTCAAGCAGTCTTACATAGTTGCGCAGCATAGTTCACTTCAAGTCCATCAGTACATTTCTGTTACACAAAACATTCAAGCAGTACATTTTCATTACAACACAGTCAACACTGGGTGCTGCTGAGGAAGAGGCAGGCCAGAGCAGCACCTCAGCTACAAAACACACACAAGCATGACCAGATCATAGTTTGATCCTTCTTTGCATTTTGTCATTTTCTTGTTCTCAGAACAAGAAATAACTAGTAAAGTCCGCCCATAATTACCTATTGGTAAGACCGGAGTCGCACAGCTGCAGGTGCCTGCAATGTAGGCCGGAAATTCTAGGTGATTCTTGCGCGATCTTATTATAGCTTTATTTCACTCTCGTGTAAACTTCATCAGTTACCATAAACACACCACTATTATTGGACCTTTGTAGGAGAATTCTGATTTCCAACCAACAACTGAACTAGTGTAGCTGCCATTGCTTTGCATCTTCTGTATGTGGAATTGCACTGTGTTACTGTGTGTTCTCTTTCATCCTGCTCTCACTCTACCCCCCCCCTTTTTTTCTCTCCCTACCCAACCAGTCGAGGCAGATGACGCCCACCCAGAGCCTGGTTCTACTTGAGGTTTCTGCCTGTTAAATGCAGTGTTTCCTTGCCACTGTCTCCTAGCGCTGCTCATGGTGGAATTGTTGGGTTTATACATATAGAGTTGGTTTAGACTTGCTCTATATTAACAAGTGCTGAGATAACTCTGTTATAGCGCTATATAAATAAAATTGAATTAAATTGAAAGATGGCCGACATGTCTCCACTTCCTCCCACTGAGCAAAAATAAAGACAAAATATACGGGCGCTGCCATCTTGCACTTCTGACGTCATTTGAAGCCAGAGTTTGCGCAGTAGTGATCTGTGTATCGAGGTCTCGCCCACACACGCACCTGAACCAATGACAGCACACTCACAGCTGTCAATCATGATGTGACACCCCGTTTTTGTTTGTACTCAATTGGCAAAAGCGCTAACGTTAGCATTCGCGCTAGCGTTAGCATACACGCTAGTGGCCGCACTAGACTGTATACTTGTGTATTGCACAGCTAGTACCTTGTTTACATTTGGCGGTCTCAGGTGTTAATATGTGTATGTTACACTCCTATGTATGAGACTACTATATGAGACTGTTAAGTGTCTTGTATGGGGTTAGATTTATATCTAAAGGCGCGCGCGATAAAATATTCACGCGAGCAAATTATAATCCTTCGCGCGAGCAGATATTAACATCCGCGCACAAAATATATGTCCTTGCGTACAAATTTAACACCCGAGAGCGTTTTTCGCAGCTGCGAGCAGCAGAGAGTTGCGCGCGCGTGTGTAGAACCAAGCATACGCTCGCGCGGAGTGACTTACGCTGGCGAAGCTGAATTCTGCTCGAATGTGGTTACTTTTGACAGTCTGGGGGCGGAGACCAAGGGAGGGACTGGCCTTCTTATGATTGGTCACTTTCAAAACCGATCCTTGATCGACAGCTGAGTCCTGAGACCTGTTCGGAGTTGAAGACGGCGCAGCAGCGGACGGAAGAGTGGAGGCGACAGCTGAATATTTACATGGAGCAGAATTCAGCTTCGCGAGCATATGTCACTTCGCGCGAGCGTGCTGCTTGGTTCAACACACACGCGCGAGCAGCTCTCTGCTGCTCGCAGCTGCGAAAAAAGCTCTCGGTTGTTGAATTTGTACGCGAGGACATATATTTTGCGCACGGATGTTAATATCTGCTCGCGTGAATGTTGTATCGCGCGCGCGACTTTAGATATAAATCTATCCCCATACGCCTCTTCCACCCCCTCGCTCACTATGTTTTTCTTAGCTCTTTTTATTTACCCATTTCATCTTATCTTTTACTGTTTCTGATCAGACAATACTGGGGTGACTGTTGTGTTGTAGTGCTGTAATGCTGTCTTTTTGTGGCATCAATGTAGACTGTCTGCATATAGTTGAATAACATAATATCTATGATCTTATAGTCTTGTGTTGCCAAGCAGTACATCTTATCCCAGCTGGTATACCACAAAGAGAAAGAATTCACGATTCACGTACATTCAGCCAATGAGCTAACGGGCCTAATATGAGTATGAAATGTTCACCAATATCTAAATTTAATTTCAACCTTTCATAACACAAGTTCTCGCCAAATATTTTGACACTGAAAAATAATTATAGTTGATATGTCGGCCTTTACCAGTGTTGTGAACAACTTCATAAATAAAGTGCCAGAATGAAAGCTTCTGTGACATCTGTAGTCATCCATCACTACTTAATATCTGATATTAATTAGTAGTCAAACTGTGTACAAAGCTGGTTAGTTTTTAAAGTTATATAAATTTTTTTGTGAGGAATGTTAACATTTAACCTACACATCCTGTGAACTTGTAAGCAGGAATCGGTTTATTTTTTTTTAGAGCTCGTCTGCTGGAAAGGTGTCCAAAGCCTGATTTTGCTGCTGAATGAGAGGTCAGCTCTTGGGTTGAGGAGTACAACCTGAGATGTAAATGCTTGATGCTGATGTATATGATTTACATAATCATGGGAATGACATCTTTTTTTTTTTCTATCGCGATCGTGGAGAGATTCCCAGTCGATTGCGAGAAGTGTCTAAAGATCTAAAGCAGGGGTGTCATTCTTACAGCCGCTACCGACCCACCAATGGGTCCACTCCGGGCCCATAGCTCTCTCCCGGTCAGACATGACAGTGAAACACATTTTGGTCTGGTCCCGAGGCTCCAAAACAGCTGTGTAAAGTTAACTAGAGTGAGGACAAATTACATCCTGTGTGGTCCTTTCAAAATAAACTTATGTTTCTCCCTCAACGGTGTTCCTCATATTGGCAGTTAAGGAGGATTTTATTTTGTTGATAAACCGCAAATGGTCATTTCCCTGCTTCCTGTGACCCTGCTCATTTTCCCCGTCTTAAAGATGTGCGTGCTACTGGAGTTAACGCTGACATGAAATGGAACAGAGACAAGATAACGGGACCGCTGAGGGAGTTTGAAAGACGGTTTCAGGTCTTTGGTGAACTTGAGACTGAATTCGCAGTTTTTTTTGCTCACCATTCTCAGTCCAGGGCTCCGGTGTGCCTGTCGATATACAACTAATTCATTTGCAGTGTGATGCAGATCTAAAGGACAAATTTGCCTCGGTGGGCTTGGACACTTTTTATCAGTATCTCTTGCCAGGGTACCCCAAATTAACAGCACGGGCTGCAAATGTTTTGTGCATGTTTGGAACTACCTACCTTTGTGAACAAGTGTTCTCTGTAATGAACATCAATAAAACAAAGCTGTGCTCAAGGCTCACACACAGGCTCTTAAATGACATTCTGAGGTTAGCTTCTACTCGGGATATGAAGCCTGATATTGATGCACTTGTGCAAGCCAAAAGATGCCAAGCTTCAGGAGCAAAACAATAAGTTAACTGCTGAATATGCTGCTTTAGACACCTTTTGTACTCTGAAGCATATAGTACTGTGAATACTATCTGTGGTAAAATGTAAAAACGCTAAATATTGTGCAATATGAAGTAGGTCAGCAGCATCACTACAAATGGGTTTGGTGAAATCCTATTGTTCACCACTGCCACAAATCTTTGTGTACAAAATATATGTATATGGAAGGTACTTTAATCATAAAGTTCAATTTGATATTTTTCTGTTGCAAATTCCTGTGACTAAATGTTTTGTGCCTTTGTAGATCCACTGTGATCAGTTGTAATGCACATGTGTACATGATAAACTCAGGCATAGTATTATTTGCGTGCATTACATTATGCTGGCTACGGCTCCCTATTTAGACTGGTAGATCTCGGCCGACAGTCAAATTTGAAAGTAGCTCTTGGTTCAAAAAAGGTTGGGCACCCCTGGTATAAACCTACGTCCTTGCTCATGCTTTGTAGCTGTTTCTTGTGTGTTTTGTCAAATGTAGCGAGCTAGCACAGCCCCTCTGACAGGCATTGTGGTGGCGAGTGTTTGTGTTTATCTTGGCAGACAGCTCTCCGCTGCAGGCTGATGGGACATGACTGTCTGGATTTGCAGGAGGGCATTTCATTTGTCTTCATCAGGGACTGAGACCAGATAATGAGAAGGGATTGCTGCAGAAGTGATTAGTTGAATTAAAAGGGCAATATCGCTTAATTAGAGAATTCACATCTGGTCATCTTATGCCTGTGTACGGTCCAATATCTATTATTAGACCAGACAAATTACCCTACAAAGCTACACAATGTTAATCCAAACATTCACTGTGTTGTACCAAGATGCAGTTTAAATGATGAGCATTGACAGTGATAAACCACACGTAAAAAAAATTTATTAATCGTCTGTATAATGTAAATGTGATAATATCCAAATATATTCAGTATGTAATGGTATAAAACAGAGAAAAGCAGCAAATCCTTCCATTTAAGAAGCTGGATCCAGCCAATGTTCGGCAATATTGCTTTATAATTAACTTTTATCTGTCTGACTAATTGAGCGTGTCCAGCGATTTGTTTTAGCTCTAAAGTAGACTATTGCAGTCACTTAATTTAAGTAAGAAAATGCTAAAAGCTTTTTGGTGTGTTTACTGGGCTTTACAAATCAACTTGATTTAAGTTTGGCTGCTTGTGAGTTTACACTTTGACACATCAGATCTCAATGGGGAAAAAAACCATGCTGGATATCTATGTATACGGATATGGACTGGGTAATGTGTTAGGAACAAAAAAATGCCACATCATTTGATGGAAATTAAAATTATCAACCTACAGACAAGGCAGAATTAAAAGACACCACGAAAAAATTGAGTGAAATAATGATGCGGAAGGCTAGTCCATTTTGCTGAAATGTCATTGCAGCAACTCAAAATGGTACTCAGTAGTTTGTATGGATCCCACCCACGTGCTTGTATACATGCCTGACAAGTCCAGGAACTGCCTACATACTCTCGCCACATGAGGCTGGGCATTGTCGTGCACCAGGAGGAACTCAGGACCCACTGCACAAGCGTACGGTCTGACAATGGGTCCAAGGATTTTATCCCGATACCTAATGGCGGTAACTGCTTGTCTCCTGGAATCTCCTCCATGCTCTTGAGACTGTCCTGGGAGACACAGCAAACTTTCTAGCAATGGCACATATTGCTGTGCCATCCTAGAGGAGTTGGACTGCCTATGCAAGCTCTGTAGGGTCCAGGTATCGCCTCATGCTACCAGCAGTGACACTGACCCTAGCCAAATGCAAAACTAGTGAAAACAGTCAGAAAAGATGAGAAGGGGAAAAATTTCAGTGGCCTCCACATGTTAAAACCATTCCTGTTTTGGGGTTCATCTCATTGTTGCCCCTCTAGTGCGCCTGTTAATTTCATTAACACCAAAGCAGCTGAAACTGATTAACAACCCCCTCTGCTACTTAACTGACCAGATCAATATCCCAGAGGTTTAATTGACATGATGCTATACTCTGCTTAAAAAGTGTTACTTTAATTTTTTTGAGCTGTTTATGTAGCATCTCCTTTATCCTTATGACTGTGCACAGTATATATATATATATATATAAAAGTATATATGTTTTAGTCTGTGTGTGTTTGCACACATGCCCCTGAGCACACAAAGTATCATCATCCCTCCACTAAGGTCACAACCTGTAGACTGCATGGAGACTAAAAAGAAACAGCAGGCTGCTGAAAGTGTGCGTTTGTTCTGTTTCTCCATGCGTCTGAGAGCTGCCGCCGATGTGAATCCCTCCCATTAAAATGTCCTCTTTTGTGTTTGTTTCTATGGGCTATGGCAGGTGAACCCTCCACTGTTCAGGTTCAAGTGATTTTACAGGCCTGGCTGGATGTAAATTGCACTCCGCTCCAAGACAAACACAGGTAATGAGCTAGATCCAGCCGAAAGCAGAGACTCAGTCTGTGTCGCCGTTCCCACCCACTCCCTTTTGTGAGTGCTTTCAGTGCCACAATGGGTTCAGCTGATGGGGGATTCGCCAGTTAATCCACCCTTAAGACATCGATCAGTCCATCACAAAGTAGAGGGGACATTTTTACAGATAGAAAAGGCTGCTAGCTGTGTCTCTCCCCCTCTCTCTGGTTCATTTTTTCTTCTTGTCTGCCCTTAGTAAAATCAGTGATGCATTGTTGAGCCTGCACATTCACTGATTGATTTCTCCCTCTGTTTTCAATCTGTCTGTCAGCCAAGCTTAGTGTTCCTGCTCCCCAATCCATATACTTGTTAAATTCCCACTCTCTGCTACCTTATAAGGCTATTTTCTTTGTGCAGGAAATGTGCATTTGGCAATGTATTGGCACTGTGTTAAAAATGAGTATTATTCAAATGCATCGATACTGTGTATCAGTGCTAGCTCTTCAAAAAGAACAGCCTTCAGTTTCTTGAAACTGACTTGTTGCCTTACTGAATAACTGAATCTTGTAGTTGCCTTTTTATGTAAAATATTTAGAGAAGAAAACAGTTGAAAAGAAGAGAACCAATAATCCAAAAAGGGGTGAAAATCAGAAAAGTACCACTTGTGGTGCGTGCCCTTTGTCGTTTCAGTCTTGATTGTTGTTTTTTAATCACTTCAAGTGATATTCTGATCTGCAACATAAATAGCAGCTCTTTGAGTTTTCTCTGAGAAGTATATTCTGTTCTTGCCACCAAAGGACCCAGTTTACTGTCAACAGCTGTAAACAGTATTGTCTTGCCTCTTGCCATTACTGCGTTGTTTTCTTCCGGGTGCTCTAACTTCTTCCCACAGTCCAAACACATGCAGCTTAGCAGAATAGCATAAACTAAAGTTGCCGTAGGTATAAATGTGTTTAAATCATGAGACAAAAGTTATTGTTGCTTGATTGTGGATATTCTTATTGGCTTATTACTGGATAAGCCTGTATCACAGTGAATGAAATATTTCAGTATGGAATGAAAATACACTCAGCACATTGTTACATTCTAGTCTCCTGCAGAGCTCTCAGACTAACAGACAGGTCTAGCTCTTGAAGCAGAACTGTTGAAATGGTAATGACCCTGCAGAGGGCTAGACTGAGACCAGAGGGACCCTTGAGAGGAGCCAGGAGGTAAATGACCACCTGTACATGAATGTAGTAACAAAGACCTGATAATATCAGACCTGATAATATGAGATATGAAAATTGCTTTCATTTTTTTTTGTTCCTTTAATTTTTTGAGCAGTGTAAAATACTATTTCTAAAAACAACTAATACTCATGAAATTATGAATCAATTATTTTTTGTTATTGTTCATGTTCTTTATTGAGTGGAAATAGTGAAGTTCCACTGACATCTCTGCAGATGGTACTAGTGTACCTGTAATATCCAGATTATGTCTAAATCCAGCAGGTAACATGCTTTTAAAATTGGTTTAGGGTGAACGTTTCTGGCCAGGGTCTGCACAAATCAGGACAACACAGACCATCATGTGCTGCCTCCAGGCAAACAAACTGGAATTGAGAATCAACTGAAAAGGTATGACGAGAAGCTGCTTTCTCTTCTGCTGTGTCCATTGGCATGAAATCCAATTTTTTATAATGTCAGTAAGAGAGAGAGAATCATTGGGGTCTTGAGTGACAAAAAATACATCCACTTGCTGAGACACTGTGAACAGTTCTTCAGAGCAGTCAAGGACACATTTGTGCACATACTGTGCTGCAATATAGTAACTGGTCATGTGTCCTTGATTCATCTCTGAATGTGATTTCAACAGTTGGACTGGGCATTTCCTCTGTCTGTCTCTCTCTCCTCTGTATTCTTGGACTGCTCCCAGGCCTCTGGTGCTTTGGAGGAATTCACACAGACCTTTTTTAGTGTGTATGGTGGGGGGCAGACAAGGCATGCGTGCTTTCTGTCAGACCCATTGTTCACCCTTACTGTGCAGTACAGATGTGTGCACTCAAACACACACAAGTGGGGGAACTCAATGTGCCAGACACTGCAAAGCAGCAGAGCTTAGCCTGGGACAGGGACGACAGGGAGTGTGTGTGTTTGTGTGTGTTTCCACCTACCAGTGTGCATCCTGTTATGTCTGACATACAGGGACAATGTTTCGTCTTCCTCTTTCCTCCATGAAGCACTTTGAGCGACTTGGCTTTCAAGTGTTTTGTGTTCCAAGACCCTCCTACATCACATTTGTCTCCTTCCCAGTGTTCTCTGCCTTCATAGCCCTTTCACTTGCTTTGATCTTCACACAACAGCCTCGTACTGTCTGTGTGTGTGCTCTTTGAAAGGCTCCATCATTCATCTGTCTACAATACCACGGCAGCAAACGCCTGGCTGCACACAAAACAGTTTGCTGGATATTGAAAAGTCTCTGTGATTACAAATTAATTTTGTGTTGTGTCATTGAAGTGATGGTGTGAAATACTTGGTGTCAAGTTTCTAGTTTTCTTTTGTTTAATTACCAGAGAGGTAATGCAAATAATGTTAAGTATTGTTTTCTCAGCCCTCATCATGGGTAGAGATTTTAGTTTGAAACGGTAGGCAGCCAGAGACTTGGGTTCCAGCGTAAAAGTTCTGTACAAAAAACCCAGCCTACACACATGCATAGGGCAATTACAAGTCCATCCATTATGTCCATTAAACCTACTCTACTACAGTTTCTGCTCTACAATACGATCTTCTCCTTTAAATCATAACTACTGGACTTGGTAATGCAACTCACAGCATACTTCTATGTACATGAATTCAACAAGACATTTCAACTATTTAAATATTTTTTAAAACACACTCATGCTTAACCCTCAACATGCAATGCGCTGTGGATACATACAACTGTACCATCCAAACACAGTTGTTACAAGGCTCCATACATGGCTAACATGAAGCTGAACCGCATGAAAGACTATGCTAGTCTCAACACAATGTGCCGTACCTAGCTAGCCCACAGCCGAGTGGTCGTCGATTGCGTCGTCTAATTAGCAGTTGAACATGTCTCATAAATCACATAATTACATTTCTATATGCTTCCAATTCTACATCATCTTTGTCGAAATAAACCCAACTGGTTTATGATAAATGTACAGAATTTGTATCTAGTTTTCCAGTGTACAACATTTGCTAATGTAGTTAGTATGCTAAACCAGATATGAGTTACAGCCACTACTCACTGGGATATTCAATATGTCTTATCACCTGTTTTTCCTGAAGCCGCAATCTAATTTAACGTTTCTCCTTTTCTGAGCTGAGGCAGAGTGCAGTAGACCACCAAATCTCACTTAAAGGGACTGTAACATACTGTCACTCATGGTTTAAATTTACCTGGTTGCGCTAATAATGACAACATAACATGCTGATGTTACATTTTAGTTTAGTGTGTTGTTAGCATGCACAAAGTGCAGCTGAAGCTGATGTCATTAGTTCAGCATAAACCAAAGTATTAAACACATTTAAAATTTTGACCTGGGGTTATTCCAATGAAGTCTGAGAGCACTTTCATGACTATGGAGATCAAGTTCAAGCTGAGCAAACAATAAGATGAGATGACTGCAAACGGCTGAAATACCAATACCATCATCACTGTTGACATAATTGTATTTACCAAACATCACAGCAAACTCTCCAATAGTTACAGATATCGGTCGAGGCAGATGACCGCCCACCCAGAGCCTGGTTCTGCTTGAGGTTTCTGCCTGTTAAAAGGCAGTTTTCCTTGCCACTGTTGCCTAGTGCTTGCTCATGGTGGAAATGTTGGGTCTATACATATAGAGTTGGTTTAGACCTGCTCTATATTAATAAGTGCTATGAGATAACTCTGTTATGATATAGCGTGTGACGTAGCCCGGGGCGACGTCATGGAGGAGGAGCATGTGCCGGCCAGATGCCAGAGGCGGGAACAACTAACCAGCACAGCTGGAGAGCAGGACTACGAAGCCCACGTGCAATCAGGCAGCTGGAGGAGCAGGTGCGGCCCAGCTGATCCACATCACCTGATTGGCAGGTGAGGTGCGGACGTTTGGGGACAAAAGGCGCCGAGGAGACTGGTGGCTGACGGACAGCAGAGAAATGCTTCCTCTGCCGAAAGCCAGGATACACAGGACGCGGTTGGTATCAAGGACAGTTCGTGGGGCACCGACAGAAGAGTCGGGAAGAACTCTGCACTTTATATTTTCAGGCTTGTTGCTTTATGCCAAGTGTCTTTTGTTAAGTTTAATAAGTACAGGGGTTGGAATACACCCATCTTTAAGTTAAACAGTGTTTCTGTTGTCTGGTCCTTCCACCACACATGTCGGACGAGGGTCGATTCGGTGGCCTGCCTCCTGGGACGTCACAAGCGCTATATAAATAAAATTGAATTGAATAGATATTTTTACTTGGCAAATGTTAACATCACGGTAGAGCTAGAAGTAATATCAAATGATCTACTGGAGGGATCGGCACAACACTTTTGTGCAGATATTATTGATGTTGAGATTTTTCACAGAATAAGTGAAAACTTTGATGTGCTGATGACGCTAGATGAAAAGACAAGTTATTAGGATTGTCTATTGTCATGGTAATTCATCCAGTAGATATGAGATATGTCAATCTACTGGTGGCACTAGACAAAAGGTCAGGAGATCACCATGGTCTGTAGGTTTCCTGCTCTGACGTTTTTGGATGGATTTCCATGACATTGATTAATCTGGATGTTTTGGACCGATTGACCCATCAACGGGCCGACATTGCCACCCTTACAGCCATTCTGCTAGCATGGCAACAAATGAATAAATTGTATACTATTTGGTCTTGATACTAAGGCTTGATTCTATTCAGTACTTCATGCTTCATTGTATGCTTCAACTAAATAGTCAAACAGTTTAAAAAAGTAAAAAGGTTAAAGAGGAGTTGTCTGGAAGGCATGTTGGAGCAAGCTGACTGAGCTGCTGCTGAAACTTGTGTAAAAGGTGTAGCCATGAGTCAAATTGATCGGACTTTATGTCTAAGATATAGTGGTTTCAATTTAGACAGGTTTGGTTGGGCTGTATTGGTAATGACCAGTAGGTCCGGCATATCTTCTTTTTATCTGTTCTTGGAAAAATATCATTCAATATCATGTATTTTTCTTCCCGTGAATCCATACGCTCGTCTCTCAGTTCTGTAAGTGAAGTGAGGGTCCATGTCATGTTTCTCTTTGCCATTTACTCAGAGAATAGCTTTTCTCTCAACCTTTTATGCTCCCCTGACCATTGTTCTATTGGCAATGTTGACTCACAGACAGAAAATATGACATGGTAAACTACATCATGAGGAGCATTTGTCTGGTGGTTGTGGCGACCTAAAGATGCCAATCACTTCTATCTGTATCTGATCATATTAGTTTCTTTGGCCTGCCGAATCACTGAACTCTTTTGTAAATATTGTCAATCCATCTCTCATGCTTGCTCACACTTTATTTTCTCACGTGATGGTCCTATTCTTCTGTTTTTTAGCCTTTTCTTTTTGCAAACCTCATTCACCCTCTTTTTATAGCTGTGGACTTGAAGTGCAAAATACTGTAACTGTAACAGTGTTGGCATACAGCATTTTCCACTTATCTTCTTCACTTCAAGATTTTCTCACTCTTATCTGTTGAAGTGAAGGAAGCTGCCCTCACTTGGCTCCACACCGAGGACATTTTGTAGAATTACAGTGGTTCAGTGATAATCGCATGCTTCTGCTGTTTCTCCTGTCTTTTAGCAGCTACTTACCTCTTTCCTTTCCTCTACCATTTCCTGTTTCCTTCCCTCACTGGGTCCTTTCGTCTCGCACACTCAAACTTACTCAGCACGCATCCTATCTGTGACTTTTCTGTGCAATGGGTGTCTGACAGGTGGCACAGATTTCCTCAAGACAGGGTGTCAGCGCTGCAAAGTGCTGTCACTCCTGGCAGGTGTATAAGGGAAATCAGTGCCTCGACAAGCCATTAGTTATGCTCAGTCACAAAGCACTGACATCATCAGCTGCATGCAATTGCTTTGATAATTTGATAACCCCTAACCATAGTCGGAGGCACGTGTATCCCAGGCTGACAAATCGTCGCTCTTCTACCCTCTCACTGGTGGTGAAAGCTGTCAGCTCTGGTTAGTGGTGACCTGAGGGAAGCTTGACAGACAGGTGGAGCGGGCAGAATAGACTTTCACCAGGGTCACAGAGCCCTGGTGTACTTTGGTCACACTGCTTATACTCCCAGGGGACATCCCCACCGCAGAGAGAGAGCAGTGCTGCAGGGCAACCTCGAATGTGCAAGCCCAACAGAATGACAGCTCTTTATAATGTCTCCGATTTCAATTCCCATCATACGCAGATGCATAACTCACGGGATATTGGTCATAAAAAGCTGCAAAACCCATATTCCTTACCAGTGTACTGTATGTCAGGCTTGCAGTGCATTTTCCAGCAGCATTTTCTTGCAAGCTGTAAAAGCTGTCATTTCCTTGGCAATGCTCAGCTTGCTTATTCTGTAAGTGCCCTCCCATGAACATTAGTACTTTGAGGTAAATCAAGCAGCCAGGCATGCATGGTAGGTAGGCAGAGTGTGGGCTATGGCTAGTGCATGGGCAGTTTTAGTGGTTACTGAGTAGTGATCTGCCCCCAATCCCTTACCCCACAATAATTCTCTGTGGGCTACTCAAGATAAAGATCAAGCCAATGTGAAACCACTGAAGATGCAATTGTGTTGCATTTTTCTTTTATTTATGCCATTTGTTCCAACCATTTAGTAAGTGGATGTTCCATGTTTCCACTGAGAATGTTTTAAAGTGTTCTAGATGACGTTGTACAGAAGCATTTTGTGACTTGCTCCACAGGATGACCATGAGTGTATGAGGCCATTGAGCCAATTACCAATAGGTTCCATCACTCTGCCTATATGTGCAGGCCTTTGGGAGATGAGCTGAAAGGCATCTTTTATTCAGCAGAGATCCATCCAATCATTTGTCAGAATGAAGTTGAAGAGACTAGTTTTATAGAGGTGAAACTATATGCTAGATTAACTTTTGCTGTACATCAAATAGCCTTGAGAGACAAAAGATAGCACTATTGTGAGGCCAGCAGGAACCAGGCCATCTCTGTCTTTGTTTTTTTCTTTCTTTTCATCTTTCTAACACTCTCTCTCTTTGTATTTCTAGATTTACTTCCAGACTGTGTCTGAAATCTGTGTAGATATAAATATAATTCACATTCCTGACTCTATAAAACCTGTAAAAGAAATTGATTTGGCTGATTAATGGCAGAGACTGGGCATGTGTGCCATGTAATAAAGAAACAGGGGCGTGGCATAAAGATATTATCTGTGATATTTCATTAGCCAGGCTAATTAATAAGTAGCCTTTTCTGTGCCTATTGTCTGGGAATATTAAGTTATTCATATTCACATGAGATTTTTCAGCTGTTGCTCAGCCTCCCTTCCTTGTTCAAGCAGTGCAGAGTGTTTTGATTTTGATTTAATGAATGCTAAGCGGTGTAGAATGGATTGCGGTGTGGAATGGATTGAGTATGTAATTGTGGCATATATTTCTATTCTACCGAGGAAGACATGACATATCAATCTATTTGTCAATATTCAGTAAGCTACATCTTGTGCTCTGTTGTGTTGATGAAGGAAAAAAAGGCTCAGCCTGAATACAGTCCCCAGGAACTGGAATACAATTACATAATTATACAGACTGTTAACTGATGCTCACATCTGCTTACCATAGCAGTGCATCAATGATTTATTTCTGTTGACATACCTTCTGTTGTTAGGTGAGTTGGTAGGGTGAATGAGCATGATGGCAGACCTGAGGGCAGCTTCCAGCTGGGCTTTAAAGGAGGCACATATTTCATATCACCTGAAGGACTTAAAGATGGTTATTTATGCTTCGGTTCATGTTGTGCAAGGTCCACATGTCAACACATTCAGGATGTCTAGCCACATCTACTGTATTACCAGCAGGATTCTTGTACATTTGACTAAACCACACATGCACTTTGGTTGGTCCATAGCCCTTTTTAATACCAAAAGCCTCCACAACCTCCATCATTCTTGTATTAGGTATCATTTGGAGGATAAGCTTCTTATCTTGCTTTTAGGCTTAGGGTGTTGCCACATATAGGCTTTCCAAAATGAGCCAGAAAGAGGACAGTCACTAAACAAATGATCTAGATCTGTACCTTTTTTTACTCTTAAAAAGACCTCCATGTCCCATCCATGACTTCATCTTTACCAGGGATACATCCACTTTATGGCTCTTCTAAGTTACAGTGGGGCATCATGATGTACAGAAAGAGAATTAGACGGATTGGTCTGTCATTGAATTTGAATAAGATTCTGATGAGCGGAATCTGAAAATAACTGCTAGTTCGACAGCAAATAGATTCATCCCTTGGTTCATCATCAGCTAAGATAGCTGACATAATGGCTGATTTACCAATGCAGATTCATAAACTGAAATATGCCTATGTCAACTAGTTAGAATTTTGAATCTTTAAATGGGTACTTGAGCAATTGAGCATTGCTCTTCCATTGAGTTGGGAGTCGCAAGAGACAGATTAATCCCCTGTAAAACCCCAACTTTTTTTGATGCTTTGTTTTTTGTACAAATTAAACAAACGACATAATGTGTTAATTAGTGATCTTTAGAGGTGCTGGTAGGTAGGTTTTTTCAGAGTCAGGGCAGCTGTTTTCTCCCTGCTACTGCTTCCAGTCTTTATGGTAAGCTAAGCCATACATCTCCTTGTATAGACATAAGAGTAGTATCAGCCTTCTCATGTTAATATTGGACTAGCTCATGATCGATTCCTTTTTTTTTTTAAATCTGATTTGATACAGCAGTGGCCAAGATATCCTGATTCTTTTTCTGTTATACTCAGGTAAATGCTCACACCTTTCTATCTCCATGTCCCATGGCATAACCGGTTAATTTTAGTGACTTAGTTCTTCAGTTCCCATTCAGTAAAAGTAACTACTACTTTTATTGAGTCATTTGTTCATTTTTGTGTGTGTGAGAACTACTACTCATTTCTGTCCAATCCTAAGCCTGTGTAGCTGTCATGTGCGAAACATGACTCATACATTATTGTTGCAATGCGCATGCATGAAAATGAACGACTTACTCTCTGACACAACTTGTTCCTACTAGATCATAAAAAAGAGTCATTCAATGAACGATTAGCTCATGATCGACACACCACTAGTCCCAAGTTTATAACAGGATGTCTGTTAAAGATATGTAGTCTCAAGCCCACGCTGAGATAACCCTGATGACATCATCTTTAGACATTAAAAAGCTCCCTCCAGAGCCACAGAAGATTGTTTTCACAGTTGTAGTTGTAGGCTGCTTATCGTAAACTGATCCCTGTATGTGAAATCGGTGGAGTGCCCCATTAACAACAAAGTACTTGAGTAATCAGATGGAGCAACATGGTAATTACAGTACATAAATACAGTCTGCTGACAGGTGAGTTCAAAGACAAAGCCAGGAACGTGAGTAATGTGTTTCAGCAGAAATAGATGGGAGGGAGAATTACCTTTGGTTTCATCTTCTGTCATATGCACACCAAGGTCAGGACATCCTGAAGCGATCTTCTTTGATATATAACTTTTTTTCACCTACTCTCTAATCTTATTTAAAAAAGACAGCAGAGGAATCAAGTGCAGGTTTAAACTTTAGAAAATAATTTATATTTTGGTCCAATGATAAAAACTCAAATGATGTAACCTTGCATGAACAACCTCAAATTGCTTCTGATGTCCTCTATATAATCTTTTCTGCCACCTTGGGAAGTAACATTTATCAGGATTAATTTGGAGGGAGTAGGAGGAGTGGGCAGACTAGTGTGGGTGGTGAATACCAAGCAGTTAGGGTGGATCATCATTGTAATTTTCAGGAAAAGTGTGAATGCATTGCATATTTCTAACCCTCTTGTATAAGCCTAAGTGAACAGCTGCCTTGCTTTGTGATTCCGTTGAACTATATCAAACACCTGATGGTAATCAGTTGAACTTTATTAAAACTATAAAATGCTGGTAATTATGTGGTTACTTTTGTGGGCCAGTGTTTTTTTTTTCCAGCACTTTGTAGGGAGAGCTGCAGTTGTACTGTAAACACAGTCCACTCCAGATTTCCACATTCAGATGGCTTTTACACTTTTATGATTTCTATTCTTAATTCTCTCATATACAGGGATAAAACCACCCTAAATCATTAACAATGTTTAAACAGAAAGAGCTATCAGTAATGTGCATGGACAGAATATGTACATGCATATTACATGCCGCTCCCCATTGCTTTAATAACTTATAATGTGTATTTACAGTACACTATGTTTGCACTGTTCAATTATATTGAACTATATTGAAGGAAATCTAAAGATTCTGGCTTTGGGGCCCTTGCAGAGATTAATCCATGGTGATGTGTCTTGCTTTGATTTTTGTGTACTTTTTGGTTCTTTTGGATGTCCCTTTTCTTCTCATGAGATGGATAACTGGCCAAATGTAGATGATGTGACATCACATTGACATAAATCCAGCTACATTTATTTTAACAGGAGAAAAAATCTCAAGTACAGTGTTGAACAGTTATTCAGAGGAAAGAACTTCTTCTCAGACCAGTCATCATACATTGACACTTGATAGCATTGATACAGAGAAAAGTCAATTGATGTAGAATATCTGTACATTCCACCTACAGTCCAGGTAAAGTATTTAGATATCTTTACGACATGTTCTCTACTAGTTCCGGAAAGGCACTGTGGGAAGTCATTAACTGAAAATGGGCAAAACAGAAAGCTAAATTGCACAATTTTCATCTTTTGTCCTGTTGGCTGTGATGGCAAAGGTCAGCCAAAGTACACTAAATAACTAACATGCACCATTTGCCTTTTCTAGTAGCTTTGGTTTTACAGAGAAATTCAGACACTTGCTGAAGCAGCCTTTATACACTCACCGGCCACTTTATTAGGTACACCTGCTCAACTGCTCATTAATGCAAATATCTAATCAGCCAATCACATGGCAGCAACTCAATGCATTTAGGCATGTAGACATGGTCAGGACGACCTGGTGAAGTTCAAACAGAGCATCAGAATGGGGAA
>JAVQJF010023710.1:0-38883 GCA_036023855.1 Gadopsis marmoratus | reverse complement strand
TTTAGTCACAGGGAGGAGACATGAGAAAGAAGTAATTAGTGAGAAGTGGTTTATGAGACGGGGAGAAATGGCAGCAAGGGAGAAGAAAAATACCAGTTGGAGAGAGGGAGATGGAGAGGAAGAAAGGGAGACGTGAGGAGTGACAGCAAGGCTGCGAGAGGAAATGAAGCGGCAGGAAAAAAGAAGAGAGCGTGGAATAGGTGGGAAAGGTTGAAAGAGACAGCCAGACCGGGTTTAAACAAAGCGACGGTTTAGCTAGATCATCGACTGAATACTGAAACTGAGCACCCAGAGGAAGACCGCAAGAGGTGAGTGTTTACATCGGGACAGTTTGGGTTGTGATTTCACAGTTTGCACTCGTTTTCTCTCACAAAAAAAGTGTGCTAACCTGGGGCTTTGTGGAAAAGCCCGCCTTTCTGATAGTGTGACTGTTCCCTGTCCTGTCTGACTTCTTGTTTGCAATGTCACAATGCTAGTAGCGATAGGAATGATGGCCAAAAAGTCTACAGTCTTTGGTGCGCTTGGTGAGCTAAATGCTAACAAAAGTATGCTAACATTGTTACAATCACAATGCAAATGCTGATATTTAGCTGGTATAATCTTTGCATTTTCACTACTTTAGTTAAGGGAAATGTCATTAGTTGAGCAATGTTTGAGCATATAACCAAAGTATTGCATACATTTTGCCCTCATGGTGGCGCTAAATGAAAAGTTAAGGGATCACCAAAGTTAAAATAATTCATCCTGTGGGGGGTCATGGCCGTCATGGTAATCCGTCCAATAGCTGTCGAGACAATTCACTCATAACCGTAAAATGTCAGCCTCATAGTGGCGCTAGATGAAAAGTCAAGGGATCATCCAATAGGCTAGTTGTTAAGATATTTCTGAACTGAGTGAGCTACCAGCATTGCCACCTCTAGAGCCACCTAGCGTGGCTAAAAATAATCCACCGGAAATTGTAATAATCCTGAATTTCCCTTTAGGGGGGGAAAGGGAAAGGGAACCAACGGAGGGAGAGGACAAAGAGAGGGCGGGGGACATTGAAGGGCATCCAGCCCTTTAGTTAGCAGGTGGCGGCGAGGTGAAGTGTGAGTGATGCAGAGGCCTGGTATGTGGTCCCTCTTGAGAGCAGCGGGGCAGACAGGGGTCCCATCCCAGCAGCTAGTATTATGGCAGCTTGATGTTGTTTTGGCTCCGAGAGCTGAAGTGTCACCGTACACAGGGGTAAACTCCACTGACATAACAGCAGTATAGGACCGTGTGTGTGTGTGTCTGTTTGCATATATGTGTGTGTGTGTGTGTTTGCATATATGTGTGTGTTTGCATATATGTGTGTGTGTGTGTGTGTGTGTGTGTGTGCCATGCCAGCAGTCGGAGCCTAGGGGAGACCCTGTCAGGCGTTTCACAGGCCTGGCTGCTCATAATGCCATTGTTAGCATATGGTTGCGTGCTAAGTGCGTTGTCTTTTGCCTTATCAAATATTTAAAATGACAAACAGAGTGAAACCCTCGTCCTGGTTGGCGTTCATGGTTAATTGATGTCTGTCTTTCTCTCTGCTCCGCTCAACCTCTTTCTCTTTTAAGGTGTCTTGTCTTGTATTTCAGGGGAGAAACTCTTGTCAGTCCCAAATTAAGGGGAACTCCACCAATTCGAATCAATGAAAAAAATAAAAAGACCTAATCACAACCAGTCCTTAAAGAGCCTACTGTCGGAAGTTCAGAATGCAGCTGCTCGGCTTCTTACTGGTTTCAGCCCGATCCTGGCTCTCATATGTCCATCGGCTCCCTGTTGGATTTAGAATTGATTTTAAGATGTTACTGATCACTTGTAAGGCACGCCTGGGTCTGGCCCCAAGCTATATAGCAAAAATGCTGACCCCATATGAGCCAGTTGGCAGGCTCAGATCCTCAGGTGGGGCCCGTCTGGATGTTCCAGAGTCGAGGCTTAAATCTAAAGGTGACCGAGCTTTTGCCATCAGGGCCCCTCGACTCTGGAACGACCCGCCTGAGGAGGTGAGGCTCGCAGAGACAGTAACCTCTTTCAAATCACTTCTTAAAACACACTTTTAAAGACTTGCTTCCGTGTGATGTCGTCTTTTCATCATGTTTTCATTGCTTTTACTGTTTTTTTTTTTAAAGTTTATTTGTATTTATCTATCATTAATTTTTATCTTCTTACTATTTGGCTCTCTGTTTTATTGCTTTCTGAGTAATCCCGCATTTGCTTTGTCAGTCAAAGCACTTTGTAAACTCTGTTTTTAAAGGCGCTCCATAAATAAAGATGTTATTATTATAATGTATAACGTTAATGTTTGATAGACTCTTTTAATATCGCTTTGAATGTGAGAGCAGAGCTAGTTCTGCAAAGCTGTTGGTAGAGCCTAATTCAACTTTCTAAAACAACTCAGCTTCATAATAATTGTCCGGACAACTGCAGCCTCAAAAGGAGATGTATTTGTCAACTGGAATAAATATCCATTTGACTCAAACAGCTGCATGTCCCTTGCAGGGACAGGGTCCGTCTTTGCAAACAACAACATGTAAGCTCACAACACGTTGGCTTTGAATATGTCGCCATTATAAATGTGGCAGCATTAAAGTACCTCCTGCTGTTCTGGTCCCCTATCATCTCATCACTGTGCGGACACTATGTCATCCTTAGCAACAGGGTCAACCTGGATCTTTCTCTAAGCTGAAGGATTCTCTCCATTCCTTCAGCAAACGTCGCTCACACAGCTTTGTGAACACATCTTCAGAGGAAACTCTTTACTCAGAAGTTTTAGTGCCATTAAGAAGAACTCCTAGTGGCGAGATAAAATTCTGTGCGACTACTTTCGCAGATGTTATGCTTGGTTGATCATCTGTTTGTTCCTTTGCATCCATTCCTGCCTCGCCGCCAGCCTCCCACTCGGAGGAATCGTATGCAGCCCAGTCAGATAGTCACAATCAAAGCACGCACACACACACACACACACACACACACACACACACACACATCCACTCGCAAGGCGGGCACCCGGGCCACTGTAGTCTTGTTTTAAGAGAACAAAATGTCTCCCAGTTGTTTCATCATCTTCTCTGTGTTTCCACGTGTCAATCTCAAAGACAAACAAAGACTGACACATTGAAATATCTCTTTGGTTGAAATGCAGGTGGATTCAATTCCATTACACTGTATGAACCTCTCTTTTGTTTCGGAGTGGAAAAGGTAAAAAGCGGGGGGAAGAAAAACGAAGAAATTAAAAAGAGACGGACTAGCAATCTTCGAAGAAAGGCTCTTAAGAATGGGTTTAAAACTTTTAACTTTTGTGCCAAACACTTGTTAGCAGATTGTAGCACCTAGAGGCTCTGCATAAAGAAGTCACAGCTACTTCCAGCTAAGTGTCATACACAAGTGCTGACTACAGTAAGGTCAAACTGCTCCGCCTCATAGCAGTGAATCAGCCAAATACTGGGAGCACATTTTATGTTTCATTATCTATCCAACTTCATCCAACAATCCCAGGCCAGGTGAGAGATGCAACATTTAAAGCGGTGACATCACCTGAATATGCACATAATTCTATGCATCCATTTTGAACATTCTCATCCATCCATCCCAGTCAGTAGGCTTCTCCACATGAGTTACTATTATTTTCAGTATGTGGATGGACCCACACTTGGGGGTTATACTAAAGCATGTCACACAACAATGCATCTTGGCTGATGATTTTTTTTGTAAATTTTGTATTTCCCTTGAAAACATCCTGTATTGGATTTTTCTCACTGATTTCACACAATGTTCCGCTGGCCCGTCACTGGTCCCATGCAAATTGTGTCATAGGAGATATTTATTTATGATCCAAATACTACCCACAGCTCATGAACTTTATTACTATATAATAGCTCAAGTGGCAGAAATGGTTTGGCTTCATCTTTACAACCACAATCCCGTACCGCTTTGACCCGGATGGGGAAAGCCAGCTGTTTGAGAGAGAGGGAGAGCTGTTCACCAGAACGTTTAAAATTACTGCAGAGAAAGGAATAATGTGCAGGAAAATGTGCCAATATGCATCATGATTCATTACACCAATGATAACAATCAAAAACTGGAAAAATTATGTTTTATCAATGGTGTGCAGACGTATGTGACAACTTGGCAGAATATTCCTGAGTGGTGGCCGATAACACTAATTGAGTCCAGCGTTAGGACCTCACTGGAATACTTTAAAAACCTCAGAATGATAACCATCTTCTTGGTTTAAGAATTAACATTCTAAGGAGGTTTACTGCCATGAGATTGGCTATGTTCTATACTGCTGACATGGCTCTCGACGAAAAGGTCAGATGTTGAATTACATTCACAATATTTGTAATATTATATTATAATATCATATAATATTATAATATTATATTATATTGTAAAATTAATATTGTTTATCAATCAATATTCCATCAGTCAACATTTAAGTGTTCTAGCTGATTTGATTCTCACTGCACCCTTTTTCCTCCAATATGCATTCAACCAGCATTCTTACCAGCCATCATTTTGTGGAAACAAGAGTTTTTTGCTAAAACAGTGGAACAACATTTTGATATCCAGATGCACACATGTTGCGCACATGCACGTTTATTCCTCTGAGTGTGCCTCTGTCATATTGTCCTCCCCAAAAATATATAGGTCCATATGTTCTATTATGACCCATGTTTACATTTGTATATACGCCGACCTCTAGTGGCTGAAGTAATTATGACGGGATCAAAGGCGGGAGTCTGGTGAGGTAGCCATATCTCCTGCCAACAGAAGGGACGCTAATTTGGGAAACGCTCCTGTCGGTCATATTAGGGGTTAGGAACAAATGACCTATGCAGATGTTTGGGATGGAGGACTTGTTGGTTTGTGTCCTTGCTTCCTCGTTTTATGCACTATATAGCATCACACCTACGCTGTCAAACAAACACAAGCTCGCACACGCCTTTGTGCTCTAGGCTACAGGATTAGCCCTGAGCAAAGGTTTTCCCTGTTCAGAGATAGGGACTGAAAACTGTCTATTATACCCCAGACAAGAATATGGCAAACACAGATATAAAGATATCAGAAGGGATGTGCTCTATCATATCAGTTCACAGCAAATGATATCAACCAATCACAGATTACAATAATCAGACTCTCTTTTCTGCTGATCCAAACTCTGCAACAATGCGCTAAAACTATTTCAAAAAGGTCATGCATGTACTGTAGCTGTCTTCCATCTAATCAGATAGGCCTTGGTGCCTGTGGGGATGAATCAAAGCATCTCTGGACATTCATTCAGGCACTGTGATGGAAGAACACCCGCCAGATCAGTACCCCGAAGGAAAAGGCAATGGATAGACAGAAAGGAGAGACTGTAAAATGTCTCCTTCAGGGCGAGGGGGTTATGAGGTAGTGTGGAAGGGTGCCAAATCAGATACCAGCACATCTAAACTAGCCTCAGGGGATAAAACAGTCGAGGAATGACATGAAGTCTTGGGCAAAACAAAGGGCACACTTACACGGGCCCCCGCATAGACAAAGATACAGACAAACATTACACACAACTCTCACAATCATTATTGTTCTATATATTGCAATGGTGCAAAAGTGACACATGAGCAATGCCATCTCTTTCTTTCCTCTTCCCTTTGCACACACAGAATATCACCCACACACACCGAGAAATGCCCAACGGTGTGTCGACATCAAATTTTCAACCCACCCTCGCCACGCTTCACTCAGAAATCACATTACCTCCACCACCCCAATCCGCAATAAGCACAATGCAGCAGCTACATCCACCTTGTCAAACCTCTGAGAACGCCATTACGCCGCTCCTCGGAACTGTGTTGTCCCTGCTCAAGAAAACAATCAAAAAAGCACCCATCCATCCATCCATCCAGAGAGAGGATAGGATACCATTTCCAATTTTTCCTCTCATCTGTGACGGTAACGAGCTAGTTTGAAAGAATGGAGAAGGCGAGGTAGAAGTGTAGCCACAAGGGAATGAGAAGAGGGGAGGAAGGAGTAAATGTATGGTATTTAATCATTAGTGTGGGGAGATAGGCCTGCGGCGCGGTGGTGGCAGCAGTACAATTGGCAGCTCCGGTCATTCATTTAGAGTGACATTCATTAGTCTGCCCTATAATCTGCCTCCTACATGGAGGATAGGATGAAGAGCAAGATGGAGAACAGGCTCTATGAATCCCAGACGTGGACACTATCATACAAGGGCCTCCTTTATGGCTGGCCCCAAAACAAGAAACCTTATCAGGGACTAAAAGGCTTCTAAATGATGAGGCTGCCGCATCGGCTTCACAGTGGACTGACAGTATGAAAGGAAAGGAATAGACAGAAATACCTACACGTTAAAAACACTCTGACATGGCTTTTTTCTGTTTCATAGCGTTAAAGATTGAGGATCTTTGGGTGTCGGGTGTTACAGGCCACTTGTTCCTAACTGTTTCCTGTTTGATATTGAAAGACTATTCTGTTTTACTTCCTGTCTTTGGTCTTTTCCCACCAGTTTTGATTAGGTTCACCTGTGTTCCAGCGCTCACCTGCTCCTGATTCCCTCGTTAGTACCTTTTCTATATTTAGCGGTTCCTTTCCTTTGTTGATTTATCCTGTTTATGGTCCTGTTTTGCCCCTGGGGATGTTCATCGTGCTTTGGTCGCCGGACTTGTCGTTGGCTGTCTTCCTGCCAGCCTGTCTACCTGCGTTACCCGCTTTCAAGCTCATTTGCTGCTAATAAATCATTGAACTGCTCCTGTCTGTCTGCTCTTGTGTCCTTTCCTTGCCTCCGGTACGTCGCACACCCGTGACAGTTGGACCACTGGTCGGACAAAACGTCAATTTACAGACCTCGTGCTCTGGGAAATTGTAAGTCGCACATTTAGCTGTGTTCTGACATTTTGAAAAAGTGAACAATGGATTAATATTAAAAGACTGTGATAATTGTGAAAATGAAGAAATCAACCACAAACAGCGTCGCACTGAGCCATGCATACATGTTGGACTATGTTCATTCTCCTGAGAGTGAAGAGAGACGCAGTGGCATGTAGCAGCTCCAGCCGGCACAGCAACTCGCTTTTCTTTTTCTAGCCTTTAATTAGGGTTAATTAGGCTCTCTGTGGGTCTGTCCAGTCTTTTCTTTCTTTGCGAGGTGATTAAGCAGCCACTCTGAAGAATACGGCACACTGCTGGCACAAATGAGACATGTTGAGTGGAGGGAGGAGGGTGAGCGACAGCGATGTGTTTGTGTCTGCGGCCCGTTTGCGGTGTGGGCTCAATTTAATGGCTTGTTTCCTCGTACGCTGGCGAGAACGCAGTCGCACTCAAACCTACATTGAATTTTTTTTATTTATTTTTTTTGCCACAAAGCAGTTTTGTCAATAACACACCACTCAAGGGAGACACAGACGGCTTTAACTCTCAGCACCTCTCCAGCTAATTGGGGCGTCGCTGGTGTATTCTGTGGTTCCACTCGCTTCCGTAAGTACCTGTGAATATCTAAGCGCAATGGATCGTCCCCCGCCATTCCTCTTTGCAGGTGCAATGAAAACAAAGCGTGGAAAATGGCCCGGCTAAGCAATGTTAGCTTTCCACCAGCAATGGCTGAAACCAATAAACTGCTGTCTGACTTCGGCTGCTGATAATGGGCTTACTGCCTGACTGGCTCATTATTAGGGCTGGATATCAAACCACAGTGCTTTTTGAGTAAAGATCAAAATGGGTTTATAGCGTCAAACATCAAACATCATTGGCGTCGGATGCTTGGTTAGATTCTTGCTTATTCCAACATCTAAATGAAATCAGTAAACTTTACTAATAAACAATTTTATTTGAGATATTGAACACTGATGCAAGGTACATTTGGCATTTTAAGTAAAAGTTTTCTAAAGACAAACACATTTATATTATATTATATTATATTGAGGTATTTGAAAAGGGTACCGCTTTCTAAGGAAAGGTTAGAGGTATTAAAGCTAACAAAGCAAGTGTCACGCTGGAAGGGGTTGTTCACTATATGGCACCCCAGCAGCTCTTATGACTTATAACTGATCTATAGAACATTAGTAAATGTTGTAACATGTATTGAATCATTAGCTATGTCATAAAACTGAGGTTTAAGTTGATTCTTGACCTTGGAAGCAGCAGTTGAGAAAACACTCTAATCACAAGGTCCTTTTGGTAAAGATTGCTGGGCAAGAAAATCACACCATATGATTCGAAAGCTCAATAGGAACCCATTATAATGGGTGCCTCATTAACTGGTGCCAAAATAAGGTATAACACATTTCTATTTATTGTGTTTCTGTAATGTCTGACTGAGGTGTTTGGGGAGGCTTTTGAGAGAAGGAGGATGTGGGGACGGGCGCCCGCCAGCTCCAGTCTCTCTCTCTCTCTACCCAACCGGTCGAGGCAGATGACCGCCCACCCAGAGCCTGGTTCTGCTTGAGGTTTCTGCCGGTTTAAAAGGGAGTTTTTCTGCCATTCTCACCTAGTGCTGCTTATGGTGGGCTGTTATGATTTGGTGCTACATAAATAAAACTGAATTGAGTTATCTGTCGACCAAGTACACCCTGAACTTCAGGCTAAAAAATAAACTGAATATTGTGCGTTTGTTGCTTTGCACTAGGCTTGAGAAGAAAAGCCATTTCTTTGCTCCTTGAAGTGAAATGACTCCATAATGCATGTAAAATCCCCAGTATATGTATCAGGAAGAAATAAACATTTTAACCTTACCACAAGAAAAATTGCTTAGTTACTCTAAATGATTTAGCCTTGGGAAATACTAATACCAATACAAAGAGAGCCGTAATCTGAATTCCATTCTCCCCTGCATACCTTTCATAGATGTTAGCCTCTAGGCATAAAACCCAACAAGGATTTTGAGTTTTTAGCATATCGGTAAAAAGAAAAAAGCACAGGGGAGTCTGAATCCTTTTCTTCAACTTTAATTGCGGGGAATTAATTGGTGAAAACTTTTGTTCCTGACAAAAGCGGGCCCTGTTTCATTAACACCATCATTAATAAAAGATGGCATTTCTTGTCTTTAATTAGAATTAGCGAAGGGGGGATTGAGTGAAAGGGAGAAAGAGAGAGAGAATGAGAGACAGACAAAGAGGAAAATAAGAGGGCACTGGAGGGTTGGGGGGCAAGAAACAAATGGACGTGACGTGACGTGAAGGAATTATGGGAAGAAACTGAGAAAAAAAGCGAGGGACAATGTAAGAAGATTTAGTCGGAATAGTTGAAAGAAGCACAGCAGGTGCCAGTAACTCATGGCCCTTGGGGCTTTAAAGTAAAAATCTGTAGCTTAAGCTCATTATGTGACACTGAGAATGCAAAATCAATTGTTTTATCAATCTTTCAATCTATCTATTATTCTGGCAGCCCTATTGCTAAATGACAAATTCCCACATTAACGGAGTTGTGACTCACAGTGCATACTAATACCATACCGAATTGTTCTATTAAGAAGAAGAAGAAGAGCACGTGGGTGTAGTGTAACTGTGGTTCACTGCCTTTGACAGTGAGAAGACACTTCAACCAGTTCCCTTGTTAACACTCTGAGCAATAAAACCACATCTCATCTCCAACACACAGATACACACACAGAATCCAATCTTTATCTGCGTTGCCAGTAGAAGAAAAGAAACTTTTAATTGAGTCATGATAAAAGCCATCTTTTTGTCTCCCTAACCCTCTCGTTTTTCCGCCGTCTTCTTCTTCTTCTTCTTCCCCTCACAGGGCTCAGTCCACCGTCTGGCAAAGTGAAGATAAGTGAAGAACGTGCCGAGACACCCAGAATCTGTTAAAGAGCAAAAAGCCAGTGCAGCCTGAAAAGTACACATCATCTATCGATTAAAGCCATCAAAAAAGAATATGCTACGTAATCTGGCGCTGATTGGATATTTTCTAAACCTGCAACTTGGCCCAAGAATCTGAATCCTTCACTGATTGATTTGTTCTCATCTCTGTCACAGAGAACATTCCAGTCATTTAACTGCAGGGTTGGAGCGCTGTTACTCAGCTCTGCAGCGACCGAAAATATGAACCAGAAGCTGAGAAAATCAATATCCTCCTTTTCTTTTTGCCCAAACTGCCAGGCCAAACGTTGATAATTCTGCAAATCCACAGGCAGGTTCAGTGCCAAAGTGTTCTCAGGATATCCTTTTAAGGTAATTGTAAAAAAAAAAAATGGTAAAAACGTGAACATCCGATGCACCACATGAAAAAGAAAAGAAAAGGTGAGTGATCTATGAACTATAGTCATTTGTTAGTACTTTTGTTTTTTGTACTAAAATTAAACATTCATTTAGTCTAGTTTTCTTCAAAATATGTACTTCCTATTGTGATTTATGGTATAAATAAATATGGTATAAAGTTAGCAAAGCCAAATAAAAACAATTGAAATTTTTCAATATAATGAATAATGCAAAATACTAGGATAAGCATTATGATGATGGAGCATTATAATATTTTTCAGCTGTATGGCTTTAAGTGTGGATATTGGTGTGTGCACAGTGCATTAGGCAGGACGGGATATACATGTTTTATTGGACAGTTGTTACTGGGGTCAGAGTACATCCCTGGCCAATGCCAACTTTATTGTTATGAATTTATGCCCACTCTGTTCGGAAAGGGAAAAAAACATCTTAAGATGTGAGTGCACGTCTGAATATGTGTGTATGCAAAGTGTGTTTGTGCCTTTGTGCACATGTGAGGGCGACGTCTGTGGATGCCTCACTGGCTCTGTTCACCCTCCATCCCCTCCATGTTGAGTCTATCAGGGAGGGGAACTTGTTGACCTTGAGGCTCCCGGAGAACGAATGAGCGAATGCCTGCTGTATGCTAAACAATCTGGAGGCATATGGCTGTCTGTGTGTGTGTGTGTGTGTGTGTGTGTGTGTGTGTGTGTGAACCTGGCTGCGTATAATCAGCAAGGGCAGCAAGAGCTGGACTGCGAGGGGAAGACAAAGAAAGGTGTTAGAAATGTGTGAGAGAGAATGTTTGTGTGTGTCAACAGCAGATGACTATGTATTTTTAATACCTGCAGGTTGACCCACACACACACACACACACACCTGGACTGACATGTTCTCATATGCAAACTAATCTGTGATTTGCACCCACCGTGAGTGATGGTGCATACATTCCTGAATGCTGTTTTTGCTATTATTTATGTTTCCTGCTTTTTTGCCCGTCAGACTGCCATTCTATTGGTCCGCCTGCCCGATTATCTTCAGAAATATCAGCAGGTGCCTTGGCTGTGATTCTTCAGTAGTTCCCTTTTCCCTAATGCTTTGCTCTATATTTATGAAGGCTCTAAATATGGCAATAAAAAGCATATAGGCTGGAAAACGGTTATGGATCCCCAGTGGTGGAGTTTCAATGTTTCTTTTTACAGCAGAAACACAAATGATGTGTGAGGTGGAGGCAATTAGAGATGGATGGAGGGCCGTACATGTCTGCCAGAGAGAAGAGGAGAAAAGCAGAGAATGTTTTTTGGTTTTTTTCGCGTACACACTCTCACCAGCACATACAAATGCACAGGCACCAGACTCAGACACAGCTGCTGTTAAGGCCATTACAATGATTCAGACGTGCCCGTGGGAAATGGTATGAGTCACCTGCGAGTGGGGTTTCTGTTTGTCCACCGAGTCGAGCCCCTAGCTTTACCACTTCTGATAAATGCACTGACACAGCACACACACACACGTTCAAAGTGGCGTGCTGTACGTGCTGAATATATTTGAAGCGCTCCTCTCATGAAACGGGGGGGGGTGTAACCCGTAGGATGCTGTTTATTTCATACTTTTATGTGTGTGACAGAGAGCGTTACTTCAGTTTTTACAGGGACAACAGAAGAAGAAGGAGTTTCTGGGGTGTCATTGGTGTCATCTGCGATACAGTAACGGCTCATAGTCTAATCTGTCATAGTTAGGTTCAGCAGGTTAACCAATCAACTCCTGAAACAAGTGAACCAATGAGATCCTGTATGCCACAATGCACAGTTGTTCCGGCTAGACAAGGCCGTCCTTGCACAAGTATTGCATTCAAAGACTTTCCTCTCCTGCTGTGACACGGCTTTTGTGGCGCAGCGCAAACTTGCCGCCGCTGCCGAAACGAAGATAACTCCAACGACTGGAAATGCAAGCAAAGAAGGGGGCGCGCAGATTAACTGAGGGACCCGATAAGGAAATCGTAGGCTACTTCTCTGTGCAGATTAAAAACAGAGTGTGCCTGAAATAGATGAGATGTCTCTTTTGACACGAGCATTGTTCCAATTCCTGTTTTAAGCCCAGAATTAGAAAGTCAAACAGAGCGCTCGGTGGAGTGAGAAAGGGCTGCGTGCCAGGGATGGGTGCATACGCGTAATGATCTGCCAGGAATGGCCATGCTACTATAATGATGCCAGCAACCAATCAAGCGTGGTTTTTTATTATTACCCACGTGCAATGGCCTCAACACAGCCCATAAAGTTGGTTTCAAGTGAGCTCCAAGTGGAATCAACCTTATTCAAGGGCGGCTTTGCACAGCAGTAAGCATGCACACCACATGCGGCGACTGGAACACACAGCCTCGTCAATAATGAGCAACACAAGTACTTTTCTGAGACCGAGCACTGTAAATCTGGCAGCATGCCTACGACTCGCCACCGTGCTCCTCCGTCACAGTGTACCAGCTGCCTGGCTCAGGGTGGTAAGGGATCTTTAATCACACACCGACAGTCTCTGGCAAATTACTGCCTGCTGACTGGAATTGATAAACCAATAGCCACAACAACGGGGGGGGGGGGAGCCAAACCCATCGGTGCATGCTGAACCACCTTGGTGGAGCTGCAGAGGAAAGAAAGGGTTGTAGTTAAGAAAATCTAATCTTAGAAATCTGTATTTCTCACGTCAACATTGGAACAGACAGAAGAAAGGTGAACCTCAGCAGAGCAACATGACTTATGCCTGGCCCCTGGCTTTTGGATCAGTGAAGCCCCGATCGTACAAAGAGAAAGTACCCACGATGCTGCTGGTGAGATGTGGAGGAGGAACAGAGATCACAGATGTGGGAAAAGTGAGGCAGGCGATCTGGTGGTTGCTGCAGCAGCTGCACGGCCATGCCCATACACTGTAAATCCCCTCTGTATGAGCAAAGACTGCAAACAAGAGTCTTGAGGATTGATCCTAATGCACTAATGATGCCGCAGCTGTCACAGACTCATCACTCCTCACTCTTCAACGCTCCTTTGATCGCTCTCAGACCTTCCTCCCTGCCTCCCTATTTCTGTTTTTCAACTGCTCTCTCATTTATTTTGACACATTGCGCTCTGCCTTTCCTTCCCTTCCTGGTGCAGGTAACATTGTGCTATGTTTTTATTTTTCCTCCTCATGGGGGGGGGCAAGCATTAGGACTTACTCCTATTGCACCTTTTAATCATTCCTCTTTCTGTACAACCGGAAATACAATGTCTCCTTCTCTAACAATGTAGCTGAATATTATCCCTCCCCTTCCTGTCTCTCTTTCTACAGTGTCATGTTTGCACACCTGCTGCTTGCTCTGCTTGAAAGATCCATCCACATTGCCAGTCTCTATCCTCCCACCTGTCTCCTTCCTTCAGAAGTTGCCTTCGCCAATCTCACACAAGCAAAGAGGCAGCAGAAGTCTCCAAATGTCCAATTGTTTTCCACGGCCAAGTGTTTCATGCTCCTCCCGGGGTCCAATTTGTCTGGTGGCGCCTGGAGCCCGAGTGGCGTTGGCTCGCTGCACGCCGTGCAAGAACTCAAGATGGCAGTGTGCAACGAGCAACGGCTTGTGTTTTCTTCTAGCGCGGTGCTCTCACTTTGATTCTCAATGGCAGATGTTGAGTGACACCTTTTGGGAACAAAGCCAGAGGAAACAATGTCTCTGTACCAAGGCACATCACTGGGGGCTGACAGTGACACGCCATTTGACGTTTTCTTCAGAAGAGCAGCCGATGTCAAATCTGGCACGTCTTTTCTCCTGGATTTGTCCTGATGCATTAAATTCATTTACTGTAACAACACAATGGGAGAGAAACGGCTACATTTCACCAACAGCTCATGAGCAAAGCTGAATTAGTAATTAGAACAAAGAGCAGAGGCAGAATTCCGACAACAATAATGGAGGTCTACAATTATCACAGGTGTGTTTAATTTCATTCAAACCGTTTCTTGTTCAAATTCAGCTCCAAGGCTGGCAAACGAGCCAATCGGGGTGTTTCATTCAGTCGTCAATTTCTGCACATGTGATCCAAAATTCCTTTCACGTCGCACTGTATACATTGCACACGAAGACATTTTTGGTCCTAGGATGCAGAATCGAAACAACTGTAGGATATGAAAACAATGAAAATGAGTAGTTGTGTTTCCCCCATATTTGTTTTTAATGGCTTTGAGGCAAGGTCAAGACAGGGCACACTGCCTGGTAGCCTGAATGCTCCCTGCTGAGGATATCAATAATGGTTCTCTTTTAAGAGGCAAGAGGAAGGGCTGGGCATACATTAATGCAGAATGTTGGTTTCCAGTTCTCTCTTCACTGGTTCCAAATGAAATATTTAACTCTGCATACATACAGGACATTAAAGCGCAAAACCATGACTGGTTTTCAATCAATCTACAAGGACAAAAAGGAAAGTTGAAAGGAGCACTGGCTGACTACAAAGGACAATAAACGGCAGTCGAGGTTCTTTCATGGCATCACTGACTGCATAGCTCCAGACTCCAGATGTTGGAGAAGTGACCTATAGATACCAGATGAGCTCTATAGTCACTGAATGTCTATTTAGTTATGATCTCCAGTTGCAAGCTGAGACACTGACCCAGCCCCCATCTGAATTGATTTTCTGATTTAATTTAAAAAAAAATACTTTTCACAGTGTCACTATCAGTGTGAGGAGGAGGGAGTAAATAGACAATTCTCCAGTGAATAATCAAAGTAAAATTGGCTCCTTGCACAAATACCTGACTTAGGTTTCCCTGTTAATAAAAAAAACAGCACATAACGAGAATTGACAAGTAATTTTATGAAAGAAGGGAGCTGGTTGGAAGAAGTCGTTCATTAAAAAGGACTCATAAACGCACGCACAGGGGGTCCAACAATGGATGTTTGGATGTTAGGTAAAGCTGCCGGAGGATCAGATATTATTGCATTGCTTTTTTGTGTTTTGGGTGGTGTTTTGTGTGTGTGTGTGTGTGTATATTGTTGTTGATTTTGGTGGGGATGTAGCCAGAAACCAAACACTGGATTATCTCAACTGATCATTATTCAGACAAATAAAGTAAAGGTGTATCCATGAAACTATACATTTTGAAAGCTAGACATACAAATAATAACATGCTAGATGGATCTAGTGGAGTGCATAAACCTTTTGAAATACACAATGGAAGTGGAGCAAAATAGGAGTTTGTAGCAATTCCACCGGGATGAATAGAACTGACAAAAAGCCCATATTACTGAATAGGAATGGACTAGCAAATGTCATGCTGGGTCCTCTGTGAAATGCGACATTTTTAATGTTTGTCTAAGTCTTTCTGAGATTCAGATTCTCCTTTTCAACTGCTGTGAATGTAAGGAACAACAGAACTAAACCAAATAGGACATTCACAGACACGTTTATGGCAGGCAAACACCCCACAGCAGAGCTAATCTGAAGCAGACGCAGTATGGGGTCGATGCAGAATCCCTCATGCAATGACTGACAATAAACTGACTCTGTACTTCATTAGTGTGGACTTCACGCAGCGAAGTATTCCAAGAAGCATTTCAGCCCATAAGAAAATTAAGAATTATGGGCGGTGAAGGCGAGTGAGAAGTTCATGTTGAGTCTCCTACTGTAGGAAAGTATTTGGCGCTCACCCCTGCCATAATCAGACATATCAGGCACTGCTGCACGCAGGGCCAGGGCTCCCAACTCCCAGTCAATTTGATATATTAAACAATTATTGAATATGCCACCAAACAAAACTCAGTGACACAAAGAGCTGTGTAAATCTCTGGCTGCTTCCCCTAAATTATGTATGAGTCAATGAATTATTCATAAAGAGGAAGTGGAAGAGGAAGTCGGCTACGGCAAATAAGGAGGAAAAAAATAAAAAAGAAGAAGAGATGAAAATAAAACAATGGACTGTAAATGGAACAAAGGGAGTAAGAATAAATGCTCCGTAAAAGGCCGAGTTGCGTCTGTTTGGTGGAAGCTCGTGAACTTGGCAAATCAGAATGAGTCGGTCGATTCAAATTGAGTCGGCTGTCATTCATGGATGAATGGAGGCTTATTATGATGATAACATTACGGCGACGGATCGCATGCATGACGGATCAGCAGTCAGCGCGGTGTTACAGGATGATGTGATTGGCAGACAAAAAGTCAAGCCGAGAGAGATGGTGTTAGTGTGTAAGAGTGTACGTCTGCATGCGCGTGTGTTAGTCGGGGACAGTGAGGGATATTTGTAGGACAGCAGTCTGCTGCCCGTTCGCTGCACCACAATGTCCTGCCTATATATAGCATATTACACGGGTCAGAAAGTAATCATGAGCTCATTACTGTAATCCTAGCTTTAACTGAATTCATTAGATAGATATGGATCTGTATGGATTCTATACAAAACTAACAAGTACCAGGTCTTGCAATTGGTAGAGAGGGCTGTGAATGCTTGATGATGTCACAAGGTAACAACAGATTCTGAAAGGTGGCAAATATCAAAACACTTTGACTTTTGGTTATTAAGCATGGCTATGGAATGAGTCTGATTGCTGGCGATAGTTACGACATCGCAGGTGCTCCAGGCAGCATGGGTTATCTGAACTGTCACCGGGCCCCTGCCTCACTAGCGAGAGTGTTTTACATATAGATTGAATTACCTGGAACAGTTCTGCCCTATGTAAATGACCATTATGCTAATAGTGTGCAACAATACACATCCTGCCAGCCGGGGCTGAGGCACAGAGTCGTGTGTGTGTGTGTGTGTGTGTGTGTGTCAGCTGAAATGCAAATGCGTTCTTCTTCTTGAGCATTCCTGCTCAAGAACAACACTCGAAACGCAGAATGATAAAAACTGAAACTAACATCCCTTCCTAAGCACAGAAACACACAGCAAGACAGAATCCAGACGTGCAGCACAACTACCAGCGGCATTGTCTCGACCACAAGGCTGCAGGGAGATGAGATCATGACACACGGGGGGGGGGGATCGCGGAGAGAGGACAGGTGCAAAATACAAGGACAGAGGACAGCTGCACAAGTGTGACCGACGAAGAACGTGGTCCGTGTGAGGCGGCGAAGAAGAAAGAAACAGAGATGTGCGGTGGATTAACACAGAATGGGAGATACGTTATTAGCTCATGCAGAAACAAGGGGGGGAAAAAGGTGAGAAAAAAGGTGGGAGAAAAAAAAAATGTCCCCGGCCTGTTCAGAAGGTCAAAAGGTGTCATTTTGTAATTCTACGAGCCCGAAGTGATACAATACAATTTAAATGTCATGCTCATCTAGTTTCAGCTAGCAGAGAGAAGACAAAGGAGCAGAATCACTCCACTTGAGTTAAAGGAAGGAAAGGGAACCAGTGGTCATTTGCTGAATGCCAGACATTGGCTAATGAAGGGCGAAGCAGGGCGCAGAGCAGAGCACTGGGGAGCTGAGCTAGCTTTCGCTGAGCATTTCTGGGAGCAAGGGCCGACGGCTTCCTGCAGCCTGCTATTCTGGTCGGATTGGAGTGGTCTGAAGCACCCAGCGAGCTCATTGTGCCGAGGTTGTGGCGGGGGGGTGGGGGGGTGTGATAGACCACAAAAGAGATGCTTGTGCCAATGCTGGGCATCAGGTTTCAAGGCCGAGGGTCAGCCATCTCTGGCCTCCTTCGCGGGCTGCATTCCTTGGGCCAGGCTAATTCAAAGCATATCTGTTGCTGTTGTTCCCGCCGTGCAGCCTTCGGGCGCGTCTTCTGCTGCTTTGTTGAACACCCCTTACTCCTATGCTGTCCTTTTCTTAGATTTGTGTTGGCTATGTTTCCGTTTGAATGTATCCTCCTCGTATTGATCGTTTGTCTCTTTCATCTTTCACCAGTGTCTATTTCCCTCTCACCAGTTTAACGTCTTCAAATGACTGACTGCTTTTATATATCGGCTAACAACTCCTCTCAGCCTCTCTGTTTGTTTGTTTGACCAACATATGTGGATAACTAGGGGCTGGATTTGCATAAAGTTTACTGCGCACATTCATGCTTTCAAGAAGAAACCTATTGATTTTGGCCACCCCTTCCCACGCGGCCACCGTCAGACCACAACTTGCCTTACATAACTATCCAATCATCTAGTGCAATGTTGAGTGTAAAAGTAGCCGCTACAGAACCTGGGGAGATTATTAGGCCTTGGCACAGAGTACTGTACTCGATTGAAGCTTTCCTTGTTCTTTTTGTTGCCTCTGGTGTTTCATGTCTTGCCAAACAGATTGACCAAGGATGCCAAAAAAATATCCCCGGACACAATCCGACACCCTGCCAGAAAAACATTTATTTGTGTACCATCCTTAACAGCGATCTTCCTGTTTACACCCCGTAACAACGTGTAATAATGACCGTTAAATCAGGACACAAACACAGTTCTGCTTCGACCCTATAGGACTCCCCATTCCGTGAAGATTCGCCATTCAGTAGAAATAGCGAAAGAAATGTACGCATCACATTGTGCGCTGATTAACATTCGCAGGGTTGGTGCCAATATTAAACAGTAAACTGAGACACCCATGTTCAAAGGTGTCTAGGCTGTCTAGCGTGCCAGAGTTCTGCCCATGTATCCTGAGTGTGTAATTACTGTAATGTCTCTAATTGCACACTTGCTCACGGTGACCCTGACAACGAGGTGACCAAAGTTAAAGTACGTGCTATGTCTTACACTACGTTTTTGCCCAGTTTAATGTGAAGGGCTTTATAGAAAGACAATGAAATTAATACAAAATTGAAAAGTGCTCTCTGGTTAATTATAGGCCAAGAATAAATGCATCGTAGGTTATCATTTCTCACGTGCGCCACTCTGTGCATGTGGTCATCTCCACAGCCAAGCAGCTGGATGTAGGTTCAAATGGATTACTAGGACGGCTGAAATGATTGTGTCTAGATGAGGTTATAAAAACCTATCCTTGTTCAAACATGGACGTTTCTGTTTTTAACAGCAACGCTGTGCTTAATGTGCTGAAAGGCAGCTGTAATTAAAGCAAATACGTTTGTTCTTTCTGTTGAAATAGTTAACTCCCGTTTCCCCTGCTCCTGATGTCACAGCATCAAGAGCCAGCGCTTTATTTTTTCTGCCTCTCTCGCTCTTCTGCACACACACACACACACACACACACACACAAACGAACACAAATGCACAAGCACTCTTGTACTGGAAATTTCACATTTCTCCTAAACTATGCACCACAAAACCGGCGACTTTGAGGTAAAGAAATTTCAAAAATCGGCCATGCGGTTGCAGAACAGTGCTTCATTCCAAAAAAGAATTCCCATTACATGTTTATGTAATAATCTATATGGGCTGTGCACATTTCCCAGAGTTGGAACCACTTAAAATATGTACACCTATCTAAAGATACAAATAAGATCTATGTGTAATTGCCCAGCAACAGCACGAACTGTGTGGGACTCCTGGGTAGAAGTGAAAGAGTAACACAGGTCAGCAGGGCCCGGCGGGTAATTGATTGGGTCGGGGCCAGAGTATCAACATTCCTGTCCGGTTGCACACTGCTGAATCCAGGAGAGGCAGGTCGGAAATCACTAATAAAAGTTCTGGGTCAGGCTACTGGGAGCTGACCACATACACACTGAGTGCACACTGGCCATTGGACAGGAATCAATAAGAGGGGAAGCGGGGCTAAAATTCAAAGTAGCTTGAGCGATGCATTCTTTCCAAGAGCCTTCCTAACGAAACACACTCAAGTGACACATCAATTAACGTGACTGCTTGTGCAAGGCGCGACAATTCTGTCAACTTGTTAAGCGCTTGTTTGTCATTTTTCATGCAGTGTGCTGTATAAAAACAATAATCCTTGTTCTCAGAGTGCTACAGGACGGTTTGCAGTTGTATCCGGAACCTTACAAACGCTATGACACGTTTTGCTTCAACTAGAAATTAGCCAAATGGATCAAAATGTGTTTCCAACCCCTCTCGGCGGATCAGAGGCTCCTCTTTGAAGTGGATAACGAAGCAGTGAAACAGTTGTGGAAATGCTCAAACGGCCCCCCCCCTGACAGCTTTTTTGATTGATTTTTCATTTGTCCCAGATATTTCATTTCATTCCATTCTGAGTCTTTTAAATGATTAAACAGTTTTCCCCTCTCTGTATTTCTTTTTGTTTCTTGCTTTCGTTAAACTTTGCGTGTTTACACAGCTTTAGCAGAGAGATGACAGCGAGCGACGGCGCACATAAAGTCTGTGTTGTCCCAATTTTTCTGATAAAATGTTTTAATTTAACTCATTAGAAAAGCATCAGGGTGATAAATAAATGTGGCTTGCTCGACACAAGAGTAATTTACATGAGGATATTAATAGATTCATCATCCAGGCTTAAGCACATCAATTATGAAAGGCCTGTAACCTGTGAAACGTAAAAAAAAAGAGCCCCATTGAAATGTTGATGAGAAATATAATTACTGCAAGTACAGCTGAGGCAAAACAAACACATTAACAATAGGTTATAAACACTGAATAATGAAATCAAATTATGTATAAATAAATGTGTTTATTTATTGACATAATGTTTCATAAGCACTCAGGAGCAATTAGTAGCTGCTTTCTAGTGTTTCAATTAATCATGAAGTGTACATTCGGGAATTCATATTTTATCACTGAGACATGTTCAGTGACTGCTACTCACAATTCTGCATTTTATTGATGTCAAACTATAGTGTAACTACCCTAAACAACACCATCGCGCCAAAAGAAACCTAAACCAGCTCCTGATTGTCATTTAATTTTCAAACATCATATTTTATCTAGGCTATCACTGAAAACCGGCTGCCTTTGTCTGTCCACTGGCAATGTAGTTTGTGGGTTTAACAAAGTGATTATGACTGTCAGCAGAACGTGAGTAGCGGCTGATTTATATTTCCACCCAAGCTAGCGAGGACTTCCAGTTGTAGAGAACTCAGTGCCCAGGCAGCAGTAACACGGAGATTTACATTTCAAAAGCATGTCTCTTCAAACCGTGTTTAACCCTGAGCCCCTAAAAAAGCAATCCAAGCTGGAATCCAACTTTGCTGTTTCCCTGATGAAATACAGGCGCTGTGTTAAGGTGGGATTTTAACTGCATTCCCCACAGTAAATAAACACACTGAAGGAACACCTGAGTAAATTTGGTCAAGAATTGCCTTTCCAGAGGAGGAGCTGCTTGAGGGATTAGTTATGTTTGGAGAGAAAACACATACGCACCCACAGGAAACATCTGTGTCAGAGAGTGTGACCTCCTGAACATGAGGGGCCACGGCCCCCGGAGGTGTAGCCGAGCTCTTGGGGCCATGTGGTGCTAGCGAGGCCTTGGGCCCACAGGGCCGACCGCTTGGCCTTGGGACTGAGCGAAAACCTCCATCAAGGGTATCAGGTGACTGAAGTGTGAGGAATGGCGGGATGGAGGGAAGGCACAGGGGGAATGGAAGCCATGGAGGAATGAACAGTAGAACGCAGGAATGGATGATTGGGTTGGCGTGGAATATGGGATGTGGGTTTAATGGAATGACATACGTGCCTCAGATGATGGCTATGGGGCCGGAATTTTTAAGGACTCACGCAGAATATAAGTAAAGTGAGACGGCCTTTGTGACGGCGATTATGGGATCACATGGCAGATCAGACACACAAGAGCCACATTAATGTCCCAGCTGTTGAGACAGGAATAGGCTGTGGATGACGAGCACAGGCTGCTCTGGAGTACAAGATGGCCCCCGAAAACACACCAGAGACGGATAGAGGTAAGTCTCAATGGTGCCTCTCTCAGGGCGCAATCCCGCCCCCAGTCCATCCATCCTGTCTCAATACCCAGTTGGCACTTGATGCCACATGAGGCCTGATGTTGACTCTCATGAAGTGGGCCAGTGAAGTCCCCAGAGGTCCACTATTCAAACTGCTTCACGTGTGTCTGCCTCACCCCCCCCCCCCACCACTATGGACACATCCCAATCTACTACAGTATTACAGTACAGGCCCTGGTATTTAAACGGAGAGGGTTACCGCTTGCTTGTGGTACTGTTAGATAGGCGACCTACTTAGGAAAAGGACAGCGCAGGAAAACTGGATTTTGAATAAATTGAGGCTATAGAATACTGAATCAAATGTGTGACCAAGTTGCCAAGGAAATTGTGCCCTAGTGGAGAAGATTATATGGGGAAGAGGGGAGGCATGGAAAAAATTGGCAACCTCTTGTGGAAGTGCCACAAAAAAATAATACATTGAGAATAAGTGATTTCTGTCTAGTGTAAATTCCAGGTGACAGGAGCTCATTTGGTTCCCTGGAGCCTATGAATTCATAATGCCTCTCATGCGCACCTCTGGATGTCAAGACCGTGAGAGGAGTCTCAGCCAATACTACCCTCCTGCAGACACAGTCTATATCTACCTATGCTTCTCTCACACACACCCGACACAACCACCACTCTCTGCCAACTCTCATTGCTGCTTTGGGAAAAAAAAAATCCCCCCGCCTAAATTCGGCATACTCTTTAATCCCTTTTTGGAACAGCATAGCAGTTACAAGTCAAGTTGTGAGGGATTTTTATCAGCGGTGGCATAGAGGAAGTCGACACACTAATTCTTAGTAGTTTATGAAAGTTGTCTCTGCTGTCGGGTGCTGTCTGTGTTTGCCTGTCTTCATAGAGCTTTCAGCGTCTTCAGAGGGGTGGTGGTAAAAAAGATAGAACCTGAAGTTCACACATCAACCATTTTTGAGGATAAGCATGCTGTGAAAAAGCCTAGTTAATTCTCTTTTTGCATCATCAATCTCTCTGACTTCTTTTCCTTGTGTGTGACATTTTTTTTTCTCCCCCTGTCGCTTTCATCTGTGCCCTCCATCTTTCTCCTTTTCTTGTTCTCCCCTCCCCCTGAGGCTCTCGCATGGATGAACAGCTGGTACAACTCTGAGTTTGTGTGTGTGTGTGGATGTTTTGTATGTGACTGTGTGCACGTATGTGCGTTTTATTTTTTCAGAGAGTCTGTGTAAGCAAGGCGAGTGGGTGAGTGATGAGAGGAAGGTTTTGTGGGCAAGGATGTGCATAGAGCAAATATGTTGAAACATCTCATCTGCCCCAAAGAGCCTCGTGTCTCCAGGGATGTGCTCTCCCCTCTCTCCCGCTCTCTTCAACAGAGCCTTGCAAATGCGGCTGTCACTCCTGATCTACTTCCAGCAAAGGGGAGCTTGCTTTTCTTTGATATACTTAAATTCCTTCCTTTAAATACCTTCGACCAGACAGTCGCAAAAACAGGGCCAATGACATGCAGCAAAGGCGTCAGAGCAGACGGGCACTGCGAGGTTTCCATACAGGCTGGCCGTATAATAGAAGCAGCAGAGGGTTTGATGGGATGCTCTTTGATATTCACCAGGGTGAATTTTAATACTGCAACATCTAGGTTACACGATATGTGTGTCTAGGCAGTTGGAGACACGTGAAGAGGGTTTAAAATGCTCATGTATTTCCATGTCAAGCCCATGCTCCGCGGACATGTAAAATAAGCATGGTGAGAGTTTACACAAGAGAAAGTGCCGCAGCTCGAAGCTCTCTCCATCCTTCTTTCTGCCCACTGTATGCTAGCAGGGTGGGCCACACCCAGTCCAGCTCCAGACAGGCAGTCTGCCCTGACTTTGTGGTCTAGCTGCCTGACTATATATGGAGATGAAATAGCAGGGTTGAGCCTTCACCCCCTTGTAAGGCCTTCAGGGCAGAAGCCTCAAAAACCAAGCAAAACCTTAAAACAGCGTATAAAATGCCACTTCCTCTGAGATGATTATAGTCCAGAACAATGCAACAATGCAAAATGAGTGAAAAGCCAGGAATGAAGAAGGGGTTTTCTGCTATACTTAGCAGCTGACACATTTGCAGCTTTCTTCTCGTCAGTTATATTATACAATAGAAATGCTAACACCCATTTGCAACATAACAATATTCCTCATTTATTTTCCTTCAAAAACACATCTCTACTATTAAAGAGATTTCAGAAAAGGGGGCCTAGTGGTAATTGGGTGCTACTGAACTAATCGGCAGATCAGCCGCGTCAGCATATGCATTCAGCTCCTTAAATCAGTTTACAATGACGAATGGCCCTCATTTAGCCCCACAGCTGGCCTTGTGCTGAGTTCTGTCCCTGTGTTTGCGTTTGTCTCTGTCTCGGCAGTTGGAGAGTTGTTTTCTACATGCAGTGGATGTGATGTGGCCAGAGACGGTGTAAATAAAAGGTGAAGGGAAAGCAAAAGAACATTGCCCTACACGAGAGCAACTACACATGGTCAGGTCAGGCCATGTTAAGACTTTCTGCTGTATGGAGGATAAGCTGTAAGCGCTCTGGAAAAGCTGTGCCAGAAGCCCACCTGTAGCCTGTAAAAAAATAACTTATGGGGCAGGGGGCGGATTGGCGAGTAGAGGAAAAGAAATATATGTGGCCTGAAGGTCGCACCAGAGAGTCCGAGCTTAACTGCCTTCACAGCCCCCCACCCCCCCATCTAGTGAGTCACCATTATGTCAGCCTGCATCAAAAAGCTTAAAGTTAACAAGCCAGAATAAGAGCACGCTCTGGTCTGAGCTCTGAGAGACAATGCACTGATGATTAGGATCCCCATGCAAACGACAAAACACGAGTGAAGAAAGTGCGTACACTTGATTGAACCATGTCGGCACCTCGGCAGGTTCTGAAGCAGGGATGTCTGATGCTTATCACAAGGCATTTTGTTATAATTGCGCCGCAGTCAGCTGTTTCGCGCCGCTGTTTATCTATCAATAATGAGGGGCTCAGCAGCCGCAATCACACAGACTCTGATTGTGTTGGTGTGAAATACAAGAGGTCTTTGTTGGTTGGATCAGGTTGAATCACATTAGGGATTTTCATAAAAGCCTTTTGACATCTGGACCAGTGGCAGCGGGCCTTTGTCTGTGCCTCCAATTTGAGTAATGGGCTCTCACACTGTTCCAGAATAGCATAGTAGCACAGTCGCCATGGAGGACAATCTATTGTCAGCACCAAACCATGAGGCTCATTCAGTCTAATATGTAACTAGAAACAAATGATTCAACCTGCTCATTAACTGTTGGGCCTTTTTCTCAGGAATGAGAAAATTCTATTGGTCCCCAGTGTGTATCTGTGCCTGCACGGATCTTAATATTGTTGGAGTCTTACACTGATTTTGACTCCATGAAGCCGTATTTGGGGAATGAAAAGCTGCGGTACAGTTGGAAGGACAAATCTCTTATTCAGGGTTAACATGTTAATTTGTGTTCAACTTCTATTTTTCGATAGAGAAAGGATACAACTCTGCTAGAGGTCAATGCCTGGGTGAACATTCTGCCATAAACCTTGGATTCTCATCCTTTTAACTTCCACATCAGTCATCAAACAACCTCCTGACATTTAGATTCCACGTAGTTAACAAAGTAACAGCACTGACTTTATACCAGTTACTTTCTCTTTGAAAATAAGCTTTTTTTTAAAAAAAAAATGTTATTTATACTATGTGCAAGAATCTACAGAAAATCACTTTACCTTGCCCTCTCCAATTCAATAAAACCATTTTGATGAAGATCTGTGATCAATAGAGCCTCCACAGCATGTGACTCAGTAAGGTACACGTGGTCTCACTCTCTCTCAGTCTCTGCCACTGTTTTTTTGGGGGGGCTTTTATCACTGACCATCCCTCCAACACACAAACACAGTACCGCCCACACACTTGCACATAAAATCAGCTACACATTTGATATTTCACACCTCTGTCAAAGACTGTTGCAGTAAGACGCAGCAACGCTGCTTCCACCTTACAAGGTCCACTAGTTTTCATTCCAGTTCGGTGCTTAATTGCTCATCACCGCGGTCATTGGGGTATAAAGCTGTCCCGTCGCCACTGTGTCGGAGGCAGAGCCGCTAATTGAAAGGTATCACTTAATGCTACATGGTTTGGCACTCAAGGACTGGAAATATCTCCTCCATGCACTCCACATCATGTCAAGACAACGAGACCGCAGGAGGGTCGAGCGATTAATTGCTGAATCAGTACCACAAATACGATGCCACTGTACATAAAAAAAACAAATCGACCGTTGTAAGGATGCAGATATATTAAGACTCCAAGCTGTAACAAAATCAAAGTCTATAGGTGGGTCTAGACGCATTTACTCCCATATATTCTTTTTAACCATAACATAAAAATGTACTTTTAATGTCTGGTTAATGTATCTAAAAGGGGCAAAAGGGCAACTTTAACTTAAAGGAAGAAGATAAAAGAGAGTAAAATAAAATGTGACTGCATGTAACTATAACTTTGGGTGACTGTCATTTATTAGCTTCAGCTGAAGGATTATGTGCCCCTCATGAGTTGACACAAACTTTACAACCCTCGAGTTTATGAGCTACTTACAAACTTGCCTTTTGGCCAAGCAAGAATGAGGTGTTTTCATAGTTTCCCGTCTTTTCTTAGCTCCTGCCCAGAGTAACAATATGGAGATAAAAGATCTTCATTCAAGCACAACGGGGTATTAATTGTGCCTCTTTCCTGAACAGTATTGCTCCCACTCATCAAGTTTGCTTCAACAAATATTTGCACATCATGCACAAGCAGCAAAACCACGAGTGGAGACATCAAAAACTCACCATTCTGCCTGTCAAAGGTCTGTCAAATCATGTCACACCGCGTGGAATCATTTCATATAGCAATATATTATACCGCTATCCACTAATGACATTGTGAATTTTGGGGGGAATCTTTTGAGAATTGAGGGTTGTTCTCTTATTAATGTTACATTGTTATTTGTTTCCCTCTGTCTCCCAAGCACATGGCCCCCTAATAACATGTTGCAAATTTCACCTCTTTTAGTATTTACAGGATTAAATCCGGCCTTGCCCAGTCTTCAGTGCAATAATCTTGTTTGTATTTTAATTAAACAGTATTGCACTGAAAGACCCTTCCTAAGCCTCCACACCTCCCCTGCGTCTTGCACAGTCCACCAGGCGCAATCCAGACCTGACAAACCTGCGACTCCCCCTTACCCACCTCTACGCCCAATCCCTCTTTAATGCATCTCCAGTCTGTGTGTACAAATCCTGCCAGCTGTTGGGACAACACTGCAGGAGCCCAGTGTAATCTGTAGGAGCATGACCTACCACAGAGGTCTAACAGCTCGACGATATTGATTTCGCTTACGTTCAATGTGTCTTAAACGGCAGCAAATATCCAGTCACCGCTGCATCGTGCTCTACCCCAGCATCCCTGTGTGTCTCACGTTGCCACATTCATACACATACACACAGTGTAATTAATACATTAGCACAAACACAAAGGTATTTCTGCTTGCCATAGCTGAAGTGTGACAGACAGAGTACAGGTGTTGCTTTCAATCTAGTCATGTCATGTTCATGGGACCATAACCTGTCTCCATACTCTTGAGCAGCTGGTTTTACTACAGTGATTGATGGCTTCACCAAATAAAGGGTTATGCAGATGTTAGGCAGATGTTCAGATTCTCCATGTGGTTGGAAAAAAACAGACATCTAGAGACCCATAATATGGCCTAAAAATGGCAGCATCTGTTGTTGTGGGCTTGTTATTCATTAATTTTAATTTATCCTCTTGACTCCTTGGATTAGATCTCAAAATGTTTGACATCTGCGTTGTGATGAAGCGATCGCTGTTGCTTTGTGACAACTCGTACAGATGCTTTTTGCTGATATCTCACTGTGTTGAAGACATTGTGCGTCACTTTCTGTGACACTAGTACCAAATAACCAGCTCTTACCAAATCAACAGTGCTGCAGGAGAAAGAGACGCGCCGTGTTGAGATGACGGGAACCTTTGATGGAGGAGGAAAGCCGGGGAGCTTTCTGATTGGGTAAGAGGCTGCTCCATGATGATGGATCCCTCATCCATAAACAAATATGTGCTCCAATTTAAGATGTATGTTTTGCCTGAGGGGAAATCTCTGGAGTGCTAAGCACAATGGGAGCAGGTCACACCAAAGGCCTAATCTTAAGATGCTCTCCAGAGAACAATCTTTCTTGTCTCACTTTCAAAAATTCCTGCTCCCACGTGAATTTAGAAAAGAGGCTTAAATGCATACAATTCTGCACTAAATTTGAAACTTAAATTTCCAACACAAACTGAATGTAACATTACTGTTTGAGATAATGATTTCTAATCAAGCGCCAAACCATTTTGAGAGCTTTTAAAAATCTCTTTGTACATATTTGGGCACAACAATGCACACAAAAGAAAGCCTGTTTGACGGATGTGTATCCCAGAATTTATCCATCCAATAATTCAGAAACCAGTGTTTGTTAAGTCTTCTTTTTGATCAGGCATACAAATAGAGGTTTGAACCATTCAAAAAAATATACTTTTTATTTGTGGTCTGTCAGCTTTAGACTGGCCTTTGCTTTTTCTGACTAAAACGTTAGACACTCAAGCTGATTATTGACAACAATCCATCCCACTGCCACTGCTTCACAAATGATGAAATGTTGTTTGATTCAAGGCAATTCCACTGAGACATTTGTCAGTATGAATGACATCAAAAGATCCCACTCAAAACGGGATATAGGGGTGTGTGTTCTCTTGTGCTTCTACATTTGTGAGGACCAAGTTTAGATCTTGAGAATGAGTACATTTCTTAAACATGAGGGCATTTTGTCCAGTCCTCACTTCTTCAAAAGGCTGTTCAAGGGTTAAGACTTGCTTTTAGAGTTAAGGTTAGTTATATAGTTGTGATGGTTAAGTTATTATGGGGCTAGAGAATTCTTCTTTTTAACCTCTTCATCCCCTATGGGACACGAGGCTATAATGACCTTATAGTCACCATATAGCTAGCTTTCAAAGTGGTTTTTGACTGAGTTGTTAATGTGCCTGAAGTACCGTCCTTTTCCTCATGAAATTTTCTTTCCAACACATCAAGTGTCTCTGGAGCTTTGATGGTTTTAGCGCCTCATTTCACAGGATTTCACCATTATGCCTGCCATTATGGATCTAAATTTAATGGATTCAGGCTCATATTTCCTCACCACGGGTTTTGTAGCTTTTAATGGCTCAGGGTTGTCTCACACATCACTTTTTGGTTTCAAAAACCGATTTGTGTCACTGCATTCGAGCGAACGTTAGCTAGATAACAGTCGCAAAGCACGTGAGTCTCTACTTGACCATGTGTCGTGATTGGCTGGTGATATTCAAAACGTAACTGGTTATTAATATTCTGTATTTTAATTTGGTGTTTTTTTTGTTTATGTGAATTCTTGAGCACATTTAGATACAAAAATAACTAGCTTTGTAAATGACCCACCGTACCATTACTGCTTTTTCCTGCAGGTGCTATCTAAGGTCTGACAATAAAGCAGAAACTGCAAAATGATAAATAAGCATTTCCAAATGGGAGATTTGGGGCAATGCTGTTTTTAGATATAAAAGATCCTCACATATTTACATTTTTTTGCAATAAAATGGCAGTAGTTTGATAGGGATTTAAATTCATTATCAATCCTGTGAGAATAAAAGTGTTCTGCGAGTGAGGAAAACACCACACACCATTTGTTCAGGCCACAGACTTACAGTGAAATATCTTCACAAAATTCACAAAATCTACAGTTTTCCGACATTTCAAGAATAGTACTGCATATCCTAATATAAATTAAAGGGAGATAGGGGGGACTACATCAATATAATTGGTCCTGAAATGGAGCTGAAACACTGTGGACAGTTTTATTCAGCGTTGTATTGATTGGCTGTAAAATTCAACATCCTCTCACAAAATGCAACATTTTGTTCGCCCGTTGAAGCATTAGGACTTTTCAATATCTGGAATACCAGAAACAGACATTCAGTCCAAACCTTGGCAATAGCTCCGTTAAGGGAGAAAAAAAAAACTAAAGTGGGCAAAAGCAGAGTGCCATCAGAGTGAAAAGGCACTGCAGAAATCTGGAATGTGGACGTTTCCATCACACACAGAGCTGCAAGGCCTCCTGAAGGATCCGAGAGGAAGCGCCGCCCGACATCAAAACGGGAGTGCTTGATGTGTTCTTCACATCTGCCCACTCCATATGGAAGTGTTCCCTGCCATCAGAGGCCTCTGTGGACATGTTGAGAACTAGAACACAACCCTGCTTCAGCTTACAGAAAGAGGTGATGGAGTGGGGAAGGAGTCGCACCTTTTAGTTTACGCTCAGCAGCAGTTACTCAAACAAATGTCTTCATCATTTAGTGTGACAGGACGATGTGAATGGCCGTGGTTTTATATAGTGAAGTATTTCACACCCTGAGGCAGGTGGTAGGCGGTGAGGTTGGGCTTCTCGAACTAGCTAACAAGCCTCCCTAATCCCTGTGAACCCCCCTATTGTTCCTCAGTCAGCTGTTTTGACTGCCCTGCTGACGGTCCAACTACAGTACCGTCCTGATTTCTCTCTCTTCCTCTCTATGTCTCTATTTCTCATAAGATATCAGCTTACACAACGCCAGCCAGACCAGTGACCTCTGACTTCTTAGACCCCAGGGTGAAGATCGCTGAGCCTTCTCTGAATAAACTACTCTTGAAAGCACATATGTGGTGTTTTAATGCTGAGGAGAACATCGTTCACCCTCATCTGCATCTTCATTCTGCTTTTTTGGAGCACTTCAAGCGTGTCAGAGCCAAAGAGTTTCATCGTTGTCACATCACATGGTTGAACAGATCGCGGCACCTGCCACCTGCCACCTCACTGGAGGTGAGTTATCTGGCTGAGGAGGAAAGACAGGAAAACAGCCTAATGAATTCTGCGCAGTGAGTCCCCTTGAGTTAGAAAGCAAGAACAAAGCAGAATGCGCGGCAGGGTGTTGGCTGGAGAGCGATATGAAGAAAGAGGAGAGAGAAAAGATGAAGGAAGGAAGAGTCAGGCCTGTGGGCTTGGAGGAACCTTCAGGGTTGACTGTGGGCCCATCTTTAATTGGCAGGCCAGTGCACGCCTGGATGACCACCAGCAGGACTAGCAGAGATGACCAGAGGGCAGAGTAGGCACGCCACCACATGGCACTAGCTTCCTCCCACAAGCGTCGTCCTAGCCCTTCCCGGAGTCTTTCCACAATTCCCACAGGCAATTCCATCTGCTTCTGTTGTTCCTCTGCTCTCATTAAGGAGGGCTGGCTGGGGCAGCAGCACCGCAAAAATACACCCAGACAGGACAGGTGCCAAGCCCTGCAAATATGCCGTGCACGGCAATGGATCTCATTGACCCAGTAGGGTAATATCCAACTCCAAATAAGCCTCAGTAACAGAAGCTATCATTATGGGCTAGATAGATTCAGCATCCCTTCTGGTGTAGATTCTAAAGGACATGAGAGATTTAATATAACATGTTGAAACTTTTATGAAATTACCCAAACTTGACATGCAAAGTAGTGAAAATATGAAGAAGTTCATGACATAGAAGATTAGGTGGAATCCTCTTTCAACCGTATTGTATCCATGTATAGTGCTATATTGCAATGGTGTGGTAAGACTAACGGTTTTAGACAAAGAAGGCAGGGTTATCCAGTGACATGAAGCTTGAAGGCAGTTAAAATGCTGGCATCATCCCAACATAACAGAACAAAAACCACTGGTGTAACTTCCCTCCCCATCCCGAGTAGTCCGTGTGTACATTCCCCTGCCACAAACACAGCTCTTTGGTCCAGGGCTTGATGACCATCTACTATGTGTTTATTTAAACTCTGGGGGGGAGACAAACCAGGACGCCTACGGATTTGTTTGGAAAAGCCTGTTTGGATTTGAACCGCTGAGACGAGGAGGCAGTTAAGTGACGTACAAAAACAAAGCCTGAAGATCCGATGACTGAAATCGTAACGACATTTTCACGGCCAATGTGAGCGTTCTAATCCAGAGCTGAGGGGAAGCATGCTAATCTTAGGATGTTGATGTTATTGATCATTTGACATTTACATTGCGTCTGTCACGTGCAGTTATTGTGGTCATTGATGATGGTTACATGTGTTTCGCTGATGTCTCCTCTTGTCTCAAACTTTTTCCACCACGGCACACTTTTAGTAGTATTGGTAGGAAACAAAGTTGTGATTATTTTATGTTAAATGTTGCATGTACTGACAAATGTCTTTAGACCTGTTGAGTGTCTGACAGGTACACAGTCTTGAGATGAATTAAAATCCCTAAATCTTTATGCTGTCATAAAAAACACTATAATTGAACAAAAGGTGCAGACAGCCATAGAACTGTCAGCCGGGTTCGAGCTGAGAAGGCATAGTTATTCAATTGTTTCTCAGAGATTTGTGTTGCTTCCCCCCCCACCACTTGTTAAATGTATCTAAGACAAATGAATCTGCTTCGCTGGGCTCCATCTCATGAATGAATAACAATGTTAATCAGTAAGGGCTTTGTTCCTCTGCACTGCATGCTGAACAAGTGCAGCTAGCTCACCTGACCCCTTTATTAAATCGGCACAATGCCCTCCCTAATTCACTTCCCCATGCAAATGAATTCACCTGTACTAAAAATGCCACGGAACCAGGGTTTCATACGCGCAGTGTGCGGATTGTGCAAACTCCTCTCCCGAGTGAGCACTTCTCAGGGTCACTGCTAGAACCGGGCTGGAAAACAAAAAGGATTTGTGAGGATCTTCTTTGGGGCGTGACAGCAAGAGGAGAGCTTACGTTTGATTGGGGTGAAGAGCCATGAATTATAACAGCAGTGCCTTATCCCTCGTGTAGCTTTTACCCATCCCTTGTTTCAATTAGCAGGAGGGGATGTAATTCTGTAATTCTGTAAATCCACAGCTACCCGCCACTTCCCCCCGAATGTTAAAAGAGCAAGAAGTGATTAATGGGAATCCTCCCTTGCTACTTCAGTACAGTCCAACTTTATCTCCCTCATGTCATTCGTGCTTATTTTCCCTGCATGTTATCCATCTATCCATTTTGTTGTAATAAAGCAGTAATGTTTCCACTGAACGAAGAGGAGGCTCGTTCAAGGTTTACTATAAAATAAGTTGGACTTAAGGCCAAAGGACAACAGTCAGAGCTTGTCCCCCGATGCACCACACACAGATTCTGTTTTTCCTCTGAGAACAGGAGGCTTTGTTGTTTTTATGGTGGTCGTGCATACAACAATACTCTCCTCTAACTCTAAAACCACAGAGGATTTGTTGCAATAAGGCAGGAGTATAGGAAATAAAGGCAGTCTCATTCTGGATTCAGAAAATTCTACAGATCCGATTCATGTGTGTATCATATATTATAACTGTATGAAACATTAACATGACTCATTTATTCAGACATAACCTTAATGCTAAATGTCTTCCTGGCCCGATGTTTGCTTCCTTAAATCAGCCACTTTCTACACCGCAGTATGCTCACATGCATGTTTCCTTGTTATACATGAAGCATGAGGGAATGCCTCTCATTTAAACATCCTACAGTAGAGCCCTCGGTGATGCTGTCTATGTTTAGCCTGAGGGCAACGATACAAGTGCTCTCGGTACATTTTTCACACCTTTAAGACTGACGAGGACCACATGGGCCGAACCCATGGTAGCATAGTGTGTCGGATCCACCGGCACCATGGGACGATAATTAAAGTTCCTTTAAAACTGGAGGAAAGGAAGAATGTGAACGCAGGGGATAAGAGAAACACAGAAAAAGCAACCTGGAAAGTCCTTGGGGGAGAAGAGGCACAGCAGATGAGGGAGGGGGGTATGGGAGGATGATGGAGACGGGAAGAAAAATATGCCTGTGGCAGGAAAAGGAAACCAAGCCAGCTCATTACTGACCCAAGCACATAGGAGAGAGGGACATGGGGGAAATAAAAGTTGAAAACATACTGCAGCACAAAGAGAAAAGAAAATGGAAGCAGGATAACAGATAAAGAGAAAATATTTGGGAATTTGGTATGTTTATGCAGTCGCACATCATCGTTACGGCGATTTCATCACAGTGTGACAGGCAGCATATTTTGGAGTGAACTGTCATGCAGGCGGTGCCCGGGTCAGCTGAGCGTGCACTGTTAGAGGAGTCTGCAGGGCCCTCTAATGAGCGGCGGACCCTCAGAATAGCTAACAAGCTTACTCTTGAATACTACAACAGAGGGGAAGATGAAAGAAGAAGAGCCACCCCTTCATCCCAAAACACACATATAAATGTCCCCTGTCTTTACATTTGAACTCCTCTAAGCCTGGTATGCTGGAATCAGTTCTTTTTTTTGTTTTTACCTTTTCCCCTTCTATTTATTCTGCATCTGTCTTATTCTACATTTTCTTCTCTTTTGTTGCTAAAACCTGTTACAGATGCAACCCTCTCTCACCGTATCCGTCTATATCTTTCTCCTGCTTCTCATCTTCCCCATCCTTGCTAGAACGTAATAAGCTCACTGACTCCCGCTGCGTATGTACCCGTGCTGTCCTGTTTTTACGGGATGACAAATTAGCCCAGTAGAGAACCATGCTGCCATTGCTGAGCAGTAAACAACAAGCTCGTCTGAGTGGAAAAATACAGGGTTAGGAGCTGCAAAGGATCCTTTCACTGCCACTGCTCTCCATAGTGCCTCCTTCCACCCTGCTCCAGCCTCCCTCCAGCCTGAGGAGCATGCCTGCTGCTTCCACATGGCTCGTGCCCAGCAAGCACAGCTATGGTGCAATGAGCCACAGCTTAAGACCCTCTCAGATACTGACAGTGTGATTGCAGCTAAGGAAATGGAGCAGAATGGTGACTAGCGAAGCCAAAATGACAAGTCAACAGGCCTGAGAGTGGGCGATCACTGGGTAATGAAACCGTAATATTTTCTGTTGGCTTGGAAGTTAAGCAGGAAGCAGGAACCGTAGCTTACTGTAACACAACAGACATGACATCGGTATAAATTAGCTACTTAGCTATTTCATTTCAGTTGGACTTTAAGATAATTGACCCAGCATTGGCTTTTCCCATAACCCCCCGTTAATAAAAAAGGTCAAAAGGTTTACAAAGTCACAAAGTCATGCCTGTGATGGATTATGCACTACCATGACTGACCAATAACCATCACCTCCTTTAGTACGTTGACATACATAAAAACTGTGGTTAAAAGAAGAATATTCTTTCCATAATATGACAAATCTGCAAAATCACAAAACACATCACGTTCAAAGCACTGTTCCACTATTAAAGGATTAGAGATAAAACTCTTTGTACACGTAAAACACAAATTGAACAACATAATGTCGTACTTCTTAGCTCTTATTTTAAATGTAGTAAAATTACAACACTATATGATCATCTAGTCCCAATTTGATTCTATTGAAAGTTGCTTAACACCAACATTGAATTATTGTCCAGTCCTAGTTTGGGAGACCTAAAATTAAGATTTGCAATTAGCATTTTCCAAATTAACTATAGTTCAGTCAGACAACGCACGTCTGAAATGTTTATTGTTTGGCGTCAAGGCGCCGACCTCGTCACTCCCCGCAGATATGTTTACAGAGAGATATTGGGGAGTGATGAGCAAATATTTTAAACCCCCTGCCCAGAGCCTGCAGGTGGATGCCGGGGTGGTGGTGCGGCTGAAAGAACAGGAAGCAACACGGATGTAGGGCAGCAGTGGCCCTGACAGAGCGTCAGATTATCAGTCAGTCCAGTGAATCACTCTGCCAGTCCCATTGTCACTCCTTAGGTAGCTTCCTGTACGTTATATTTCTCTGCATACATCAATTTCCAGAGCCTGTCTTTGAGGGCAGAGGGCATGGCAATAATCTCCTACGCAGTGTCATACCAGCAGCTCCTGCCTCTTTCCTCCTACTCAGGTTAACAAATTACAATCCAGCCATGAAAAGCAAATAATAATGAGTAAACAAAAAGCCATTTCATGAAGACCTAATGGAAAAAACAGCCATCAGGGAAGGTGAAATATATTGCAGTTAAGTAGGCACCACTATAATCCCATATTTAATGGTGAAATCTTAATTATGGAGAAATGGTGCTCCATGGGCAAAGGAACCATCATCAAGGCAATGCAATTACAGGGAGGAAATATTTGTTGCGGAAATTGATGTGAACCCACATACAGAAGTACATAATACATGCCAGCTCTTTTAACAGACATCAGATCACACACAGATTCCACATGCCTTGGCTCAAGGAAGGATGAATTAGGCCCAAGAGCCATTAGTCATGTGTGACCCAGCCAGGCGCAATCAGAGCCTAATTCAACAGAGATACCACCACTGAGGCTAAAGCCCGGTCCTCATTAATCATTAGAGCATCAGCTACAGCACGGGCCTATAGCCTTTAGTCCTTACTAGTGGTACCCCACTTTAACTCCCTCTGTTTCACTGGTCAATATGCAGCGCTGTGAAATGGCAATGATTGAAATCCAGAGAGGCAAGGGGAGCAAACAAGTGGTCCCTAGAATTGAACAGAATGGGTAAATTAAGTCCACATGACTAATAAAATGACTATTACTTAACACAAATGCTCTCAATTAATTTCATTTTGAAAAGCACAAAACAGCTTAAGAGCTCCAAATCTGGAGTCAAGTAATCCGCTACAGTAAGACTCCATCGCTCGCTCTCTCGCTTTCTCTCAGATAGATAATTAGCTAAATATAGGGAGAAAAAGAATGTCTTGGGAATGCACTTGCTCAGTGAATTCATTATGCAAGAATGATGTCATTGACACAGATTTCAGGAGTTTGGGGGATTATATTTGGCATTTCATGGGCTGTAGTACAGTGCGAACAGTACAGTTAATACGTTTAAAAGGCCGACTCAGCGTGTGTTCCTGTTTCTCGGATGCAGGCACGAAATCCCCAAATTTATGTCATTTTGAGGCTATGAATTGATCCCATAGGCTGAGCTCTTCCTTCTTTCCTGTCAACTCCCAAAAAGTACAAGCATAATAATGCCTCAAAAAAATGAGTGAGTAATAAAAGATATCGCTGTAGCAACTCATGATATTTCTCTGTAGCTCAGCAATGAGACAAAAGCTTTGGTTTAGGAACACAGGTGGTAATACTAGGAACTCCAGTTGGCTCTCTCATTTTCCTCCAGGCCCACTGTTTTTGCGACTGTCTCCGTACATTAAGAAAGTGGAGATAACAGGAAATTCCTTTGCTCAACTTGAAACATGTTCAACCCAAGTCCAACGCGTATTCAACGCCTGCGGCGAATCGCTGTCTGCTCACCTCTGTTCACGTCTTTCTATCGACTTTGTATGTCATCACGCCACTTCGTCTTGTATAATTCAACTAAAGGGCAGCATTTATCATAATTGCAAAGGAGTGAACAAGAGCGGGTTTCCTCTCACTGTGAGCAGAGAACGCTTGGGAAGTGGAAAATAGAAAACATGGAGTGGCCTGGAGCAGAGTGATTACAGAATGATTTGAGCATGGAGCTGAAATTGCTGCTGTTCCACTCTGCTCATATGTGTGTGTGTGTGTGTGTGTGTGCAGCACATAAAACAACTGCTACTGTTTCAGCGAAGAGTTCCCAATCATTTGAGTGCTTCACAGGTGCTTGTCCGTCTTACAGGACCAAGGGTTCGCAATTACGCTCAGCACCAGTTTCTTTAAAGTCCATTTAAGGCACTGTTCCTTGGGAGGTCGGGGCAGTTTTACAGTTGCAGTCACGATACGGGCCTCTATGTTTTGAGTTATTTCATTAATTTGAACATCGTGTTTTTAGAATTTGGCATTAAACCTGCTGGATTTTTCAAACTGTTTGGATGATTTCTATGTGCTATACCTTCAGTTGAAGTAATGGCTTTTGCAGTAGTCCAGCTTAGACCTTTAGCCCCTGAAATTCAGTATATGTTGACTTCATTTATTATCCATTTGAACAATTAATTTGTTCCACAGCTAGGACGCTACAGATAAGACATCATCTGTCAAAACTGCAGAAAAATCGCAAAAGTGTGAGTGAGCAGAAAATGGGCTTTAAATTCAAGTTTTTATTTTTGATCGACAACAGATTTCAACCCTGTGGTTGGCTGTTCGATTCCAGCTCCAGGCCATAGTCAGTTAGCTGTGGTTCCGGAATTAAAGCTGTTGACTTTAGAGTTTGGCTGACCACTTCTCCAGCTCCCCTCGGAAGAAGGATGGCCGGATGGGTCCAAAGCAGAGGATAAATTTCAACGTGTATGTGTGTGTTTGAGCTGTTCTCTGCATATGTATATCATGACTGACCATTAAAAACGACCAAACGGTCCAATTATTATTTGTCAAAGGCGCCTAAAGCTTTGGATCGCAATGAGGGAAAAAGGTCATATTTCATTTGGGGTTTAAATCATTCTGGTAAAGGGTCTAATGAGAGCGTCAGGGTCCTGCCAGATCACACACGCTGTATTTACGCTCAGAAACAATGTGTATGGTTTGAGGTTATGATGTGTATACATAACCACAGAAGTACAAAGATGTACAGTACACACACCTCTGTGCCCACACATTACGTGCATTGCCGCGCAAAAGACGTGCCCACATAAGGACCCTTTTGCTCAGAAGATAACTGGCTCCATTTTCCACGAGCTGAAAAAAAGCACACAATCATTAGCGAGACATCACAGAGCAACGAGGGCTTTGCCAGAGTGAAGCCAGAGTTGGCGTCTAGAGAGAATGAGATGTGAGAATGAAAGGAGTGGGATCAGACTGAGGGGGCAGGGCCGTAAGGCGGGGGGGGGGGGGGGGGGGGGGGGTGTAAGAAATTTATATAACC